>JBBBVU010000012.1:5046066-5067877 GCA_037177055.1 Atherinosoma microstoma
CCCCCCCCCCCCCCCCCCCCCCCCCCCCCCCCCCCCCCCCCCCCCCCCCCCCCCCCCCCCCCCCCCCCCCCCAAATACATAGGATAAGTCTGGACATGCCAGTCGGGACATCCCCGTTAAAGGGCCACTTGATTCTAAAAATGGAAAGACTTCGTGCATGGGGATTAAATATCCAGTTGTGTGCCCATTAACAAAGATAAGAGCCTGGTCTGACTATTAGACTGTCTGACTATTAGACTGTTTATCCAGTCATGCTTTTGTTTACATTTTTTTCTAAGAGATCTGAGATGAAACTTGAAAAATATTAACCAGATGTTAAAAGAAATAAATCACAGATGTGTCGAGGCAGTCACATTTGTTGAGTATGTGTCATAAAGGCTGCACAATAAAAAACAGATGGGGAAAAAAAGGAATAATTGAAGAGGATCTTGTATGGAAACAAGTGTGATAAATTCAAGGGCTGCAATATTACTGACCAAATCTTCTCTGTTTATGCTAAGGCCAGGGAGCATCGCAGAAGCATTCCCTGATGTGCTTGAACCTCATTCATGGGTAATGTACCAGACAGAGTTACTCCTTGCTTTTCATTCTCTCTGCTCAGCCAAGGCAGCCATACTTCCTGAGCCCCTTTGTCCACTTTCTCTGTTGTCTTGTTTGTCTTGTTGACAGGGATACCACCACGCCTGAATTCAGAAGAGGATCAAACCAGGCCCTGCTATTTAACCTATTGTATAAAAAAATGGTAATTAAAAAGGAGCATGTTCCAGTAAAACAGGACCGTTAAGTAAAAAAATCTTTAATTTGTTGTTTCCATTACATTTCTAACTGATGTTTTTTGTGTGAAGCGACAGTACAGATGAATTTCTAAGATTGAGTGATGGTCATGAGTGACTTGTGTTTTCTTAAGTCCTTCAAGAGCAGTCTGAAGAGCTCCACACTGGTTCTGCTCTATGAGAAATGCTGGGACCCTATGCTGTGTTTACATACAGTCACTCATCCATCTCTCACCCGACGGTGATGGAGGAGTGTTGGGCAATGAGGCATTCACATCTAGTCCATGGCCTATTTGGCTCCAATGAGCAGTGGCTACTTAAATAGCTGAAGAAATATTAATTTCTTGTTTATTCACTCATTCAAGAGGTTTGCTGGTGTAAATAATAAAATAATAAAATAAAATGTAATGTGGCAATGGTAACGTGTAGAATACTGAACATGAAAATGAAAAAGTTACAATAGTTATTATCATTACTATTATCACTGCATAACTCCATTATTGTTATTGATTATTGTAGACTTATAGACTACATAAACATAATACTGATAAGATAATCATTACTATATTGGTATCACTATTATTAATACTGTTATTGTTCTTGGTACAATTATTATCACCAGGTAGTTCCATGAAAAAAAAGATATTGATTGCATATACTGAGTATTTTTATTACTACTATTGTTTTATTATAAGATTATGATTAACGGGGTTAAGGTATAATGACAAAAAATTAAACCACCCCGATTAGATAAGCTTGTGCTCCCACACACTCCTTTTGAACTTCTGTGTGGTCTTTTTTAGTTTTATTTTTCTATTTTGTAATCATGTTCAAATAAACTTTGTCAAATCATAATCATAGTGCTTTGTTTGTTTTTATGCTGCTGCTGAGTCATTACAATTTTCTTTGGGATCAATAAAAGCATCTTTCCATCCATCTATCTATCCATCTATCCATCTATCCATCAAAGGCAGGAGTATTCTGATTTTTTTCCCCTGAAAACCATCAATATATTATGAATGTAAAGAAGGGAAATGTAAAAATTAAAACCTGCTAGCCAAGAGTGAAATATGTCATTTGCTGTTATTCAACTTTCCATAAGTAGATGTATTATGAGTGCACATTCCTTAGAAAAAAAAAAACAAGGTTCAGGAGTTCAGTGTTTTCTTGAATCACTAAACAAAACAAGCTAATACCTTGAACTTATTAAATTAACCCCCTCTTATTATTAATTATTATTCATATACTGTCAGATATCTAGGTAGAGATAATGAAAGATTTGGAGAAGCAGTAGGGTCCCCAGGTTTGGCAACTATCAGGGCTGGCAGAAGCATAGCGAACGATGGCAGAGTACGTTCCCAGTCCTGGCAGAACAAATGGTACTGCTGTTTGGGTTCAGAGGAGCTGGCCCCCCAGAAAGGACACTGCAGAAGGGAAGCAGAAAACAGACTAGACAGGGACAAACAGGGACTCTGGAGCTTGGTGGCAGGGTTGTGTGGTGCACACCAATCATATCAACTCCAAACAGCAGCGAGCTGTGTTTGGATGGCACAGATTGAAGTCAAAACTTAAACATATGGTATGTACGACAGATCAGCCGTAGCATACCTGTCAAATTCACTTCAGTCTTACAAGTGTGCTGTGGTTGTGTAACAAATACTGGCTGTGGATGGAAGTAGGAAAAATTCTGCAGGTTTTCTGCAAGTTTAAGCTTGATGGGCAGGTGGTGGGATAAGAAGACTTTCTTTTTCCTGCAAATATTTCATTTCACTTGAAGTAACAAGAGCAGTTGCGGTCAACTGTACAAAAACACTACCCATTATCACCACTGCCCTCCAGTGTGTGTTTCACAAAAAAGAGGTTGCAACATGGTCATTAATGAAAAATGTATTTAAGAAAATGTAACATGGTTATATTAAACAGAACATATTCAGATATAAAGCCACCACCAAAACTTAGAGTTGGATTTTTAAATAGGAATGCTTGGTTATGGCGAGCATAATTTACATAAAATCCTTGTATTACTATGATTCCAGTTACAATACTGATTAAAGCTCATGTAATAACAAGCTTTTTTCTCTAGGCATTTAAACTTTTTTGCCAAATCATCAAAAGCTTTTCTGTTGATGTTTGGTAAATTTGTTGACTTAAAGATGTGGTAAAATTAAAACATTCAACCTTAAATTATCTGTAACGGTAATACTGTGGTTTCTTTCCATCTTGTTTTGCTCTGAAGCTCTTTGGGAGGGTAATCCAGATCACAGGAAGGTGAGCAGGACTGTCTCATGTGGCACAGACAGCCCAGGGGATTCGTCTGTCATCTGGCGCGATTAAGACACAAATCGAGCTTGAACAGTAATACTGCCCAACGCAGCACGCAACAGTGACAGTGAGACTTTGAGATGTTAATGGGAGTGGCTTAATAGAGAAATTTTGACTTTGCTTGCTTTACACACGGAAAAAGATAGCCGTCAGTTACTGAGACCCTTCATGTACTTGTTAATCCAACTTGTTAAAAGGAACTAAACACTGTAATTATATCAGATTGTAAAATGTACTTCAGCAGGCAGTATCCCAACATCAGACATCGTGTAATTTCTTGCACTTAATATTGACAAAAGGTATACAAAACTTCAGTAATGTGTCGTGCCGAATGTTTCATGTTTCATCTTATTCAAAACACCACTACCATGCTCAGCTTCTTCTATGGCCTGCATGAAAACTGAGGAAAGATTAAGATGAGTTCAGCATGCAAACAACACAACATATAAATAATTTGTGTAAACACACATGGTGTGATTGAATCAATGATTACACAAATAGCATAACCAGAGGCAGATTACATTTTTGTACAATGGATGTGTGGGGCCCATGTGAACTGGCCAACTGAAAACATAAACCACATGCAAGGAGACCACACTGAAATTCTCTCTAAATACAGGAAAATTTTTCATTATTTCTAATCAAAATGGACATGACGCAAACCTTACAAGGCTATTTACCAAGAGGAAATGATGTGAGGACTGGTTAATGGCATGCAGACTCAGTGAGTAGAAGCAAAAGTTAGTATGGTTCAGAAACCCCCATAGTTGTGTGATATGTTATCTTGCTTGAAGAATGTTGGAGATAATCCTGCAGCTTTAATCATGCCCAGGCAGTCTAGTGCCACTCAACGCACCTGGTTTCCAAAGCCTGTCGGTCACATCTACAGTTTTGGAAGATATTTATCACAGCTATTAGTGTACATTGGCAGACAGGTTGGCCGTAGCTTTACTGGTAGAAGTAACTGGATAAAATGCTGAAACTGCCTCTGCATCACTTTAATATGGTTAAATCATTTCTCACTGCACTGGAATTTGTCCAGTGTTGGATCCTGAATATTACATTTAAAATTTGTTCAGTTTTTTTTTTTTTTTTTTTTTTAAATGGAAGTCATTTGGAGAGACAGTAAGTACAATAAATTTGTTGGGTGCCAAATGAAACCATTGCAGAAAAGGCCTATTTGCTTTGAATCGAACGACCAACAGGGGGCACCTTCTATGGCTGCAAAATGAAGGCCAGTTGCATACAAGCGATAAAAGTGATAAAATTATTGTACTTTCTAGATCACTTTGCTAAGTAAACATTTTCCTAATAGGTTAAAGGTTTTCAAAGTTAGTTTCATATCTTCTATATAGCAAAATTATTTTAATTAAGTTAACCACAACTGCATTTAAAGTGAATTAGATGAGAGAACAGGGTTTGCTTCAGGCTGGGCTACGAGACAGCACAGTTTCTGGGGTTATACATCAGAGCCACCCCTGTCTTTAAAGGCTCACAGTATAAACTTCTCAACCTTAAAACTCCGCTTCCCGGACTCGTTTGATGACACAGTGACATCTATTATGTGCATTTCTAGATCCGTCGCGGCCCAGCAGTGCCCTGCGGCTGAAGAACGACACTATAGAACTTTCACATCCGGGACGCCGCCTGCTAAGTTTCACTTTGCGCATGCGTTACATGCTAGCACGTGAATGTAAACCAACCGGTCGTTCTGAACGCACGTTAGCGGATTCAGCAAAGAAACGTTTGTAGACATTATCGGAGGAAGAGAGGAAACTAAGGAGAGCCAAAGAAGAGCAAGAGATAAGACAAGAGTCCAGAAAAGACAGTTTTTTACTGTCTGGAGAGCTCACAGTAAAGGTAGGATCCAAGATGGATGCTGAATTAGCCGTCGATAGGGGGCTAAACAGCATAAGTTATATAGTGGGCCTTTAAAGGGATACCGTGTAACTTTTGGCCACTAGGGGGCGCTAAACCTGTAACTTCCTACAGGCCACACCACACTGTTGCATAATTAAACAGTCTCTCTTTCTGGCCTCCTCAGACACAGTTTTAACCTTAGTCTTATTTAGTTCAGTCATGATAAAAAAAAAAAACAGAGCCCTCTGTGTTTAGAGAGGGAAAGCCAATTTACACAGTATCCCTTTAAAATGTCCCTTTTCACAGATACAAGACTGAAACAAAAACTTTGATGTTTTCATACAAGAATCCATGATAAGTGCTTACTTACTACATTTAGAGGACAAAAACACAGTGCATCATTGTTTAAATTACCTCAAGATTATCCCTGTAACCCTTAAAAATATTCTTATAATGATTTTGAATATTTTTCAAAAACTGCAATAAACATTATTTATAGCCTTTTAATTATGCTGTTGCTTACGAAGCAACAGGCCTACATGAAGTAGATATAGTGTTTCTTGAGTTATTTTATTAATTATCCAGCCAGCTCCATCATTAAATATCACATTTTAAAACATAGGTTTCCGATGTCAAGTTATATCACGCAATCATACAGACGTTCCATGCTGAAAACACCAAAGTAAATAGGTATAGGTATCATTATGACCACTTTATCTCATGTTAAGTAAAAAATAACAGAGAATATTGAATTATAATGGATTCGAAGGAAAGGGACTGAAAACTTTCTGATGGATCTGTACACAATCTTATAACCCTGAAAATATCCAGGTGTGGAAAACATGACACACATGCAAACCTTTGCTGTTTCAACAACCAACGTCATAAACCTTTCTCTCTTTGACAGCTACAACAGGTAAATTCATATACTGTTTACATGAAGATAATGCTTGCCAATGCAGATGAGCACCTCCCACGCAGCTACTTCACTCCCCTTCTCGCTCTTGGCAGAGCATACCAATTTCCACCTGGATGGTCTTCAACTATGTGCCAAGAGGATATCACGGCAGCTCCATATCCTCTGTGTGACAGTGTAATTCCCTCTGCCCTGCGGCAATGTCTGCAAAACTCAGACAGTTTACATGTTCATGTAGCTACATTGCACTGGGGAAGAGTGATTTGCCAAGTATTCTGTGCATTCACTTGATTTTTGGCTCACACATTTTAACCCCACACATTTCAGTGTAAAAGAGTCAAAGGGGGAGGAGGTTTTTTTTTTTTTTTCATCTACCATTTTTAAGCATAAAAAGACCAAAACCTAATCCTTCTGTTAGTCATACTACTTTCTTCAGCTTTTACTGTTTTAGTGCAGAGCAGCAGAGTAATCACTGCTGTGATTGAAGGGATGTAGGGTATGCTAAAGTATCATGTTCCAGACATTATTTAACTCAGGTCCGCAGGGGGAAAAAATGTCATAGTTTTTTCATATTGCATTTCACACTTGAGTACAGTACAAAGGAAACCAGCTAAATACAGCTCAATCCACTAGATTAAACATTTTAATTAAATTTTCAAAAAAAGAACAAGCGAAACACTTCAGATCCCTGACAGGTTTTTTTTAGTCCTTAGAGCGTTGTAATGAAACATGGTTTCAGTCAAATATTATAAAAGGTATACAAAGCTACTCCATTATTAGATTGCAAAACCCTCTGGCTAAGAGCCAGTGTATTACAGTAACTTAAAGTATGAAACTACCTACACTGAAAGCATTAAAGCTAATCGTATTAAGCTTTAGTTAAATAAGGGAACAAGATACACTAAAGTACACCCAAGAATGGACCACTAAACCGTTGACCATATCAGAAAAGGTCAGGCAGAGTTTATCAACAACCCCAAAATCACAACTAACACCCAGATGACCAATTCAGTGGAGGAATTTGATATCTGGGTTCTGGGCTGCCCCCTATCGGAAAACTTTAATCTAATTCGTCCCAAATCTCTGAGGTGCTGCAGAGAACTAGACAAACATTAGTTCTCTGCAGCATTTGCATGCTGGAAGTGCTACATTAAGCACTTGAGAGCCATTTAGGCTCCTTAACATAGGTCAAAGCACCCTCAGTTCAGCTGAACAAGCTTTTAACTGTTTCGACAATGAGCCTAAGATTGTCAGCATTTTTTCAGGTTCGGCATAGTTTGAATGTTTCATACTGAGCAAGATGTTTCGCTCTACATTTTGCAGCAACTAAATGCTGATCTGTGTGCATGCACATGGGCATGAGGCTTCATTTTATATAGTGTCTGCTTATTTGCAGTATCCATTAACAATGCCCTAAAATATAAAAAAAAAAATCCTTGTGATACTTGTCATTTGTCACTGTTATTTTGCCAAATTAATCAAATTTGCAGATTTAAAATCTAAAACAGATACACATCTTTAAATATCTATATTAACCACCTATCAGAGGAAGCAGATCTGCATTTTTTGATGGTCATCTGGATGTCCTAGAGTCAGGGTTGTATCAGGGTTAAACAGTCACCAGGCATGAACATGGTCCTTTGAGACAACACCATAATCCTCAGAAGATTATCTGACAGTATGAAAATTGGATAAAGGATCTTTGGAAGTAGGATGATATGACCTTTCGAGGCAACAAACAAACAAACAGCTAAAGGAACAAACGGGCATATGTTCATCAGTTTTTAAACCGATTCTCTATCGTAGACATCAGCAAACACCCCCCCACCCTCCACTCTAAGCTAAGGCTATCAGACAACTAAAGCTGCAAAAGTAAAATGACCTGGTGACTGGTAAAGCCCTTGGGAGAGTTTCTGTCTGGTTTCTGGGCTCATCTATCAATCCTGAGACTAGACAATTTGCACTCCACTGCTCCACAGAGCAAAGCAAAGAACTGACTTTTGCTGCATGCAGCTCAAGGAATGACCTGGTTTTATTGGATGGTTTGTATTCTTTGCATTTTTTTAAAAATTGTAACGTAAACCGAAATTTGCCAAGTATAACTTTTTTTAAGAAATGGAGAAAGTAGGAGCAGAAAAAGGTCAGGATAAAACCTGATAAACAGTTATAAATATTTCAGTATTTTATCTGTTTTATAAATGTTTACAGATGTAACCTTCCTCAATCAAGATCCTGGTCTCTAGGAATATCCAGGGGGCAGAGCCACAGGTTTATGTCCCTGTGCCCTTCATTTCTGCAACAAGACTGGCAACAGCACTGTGGTCCTGCCCTCCTGGCCTTCAGGTCAGCGGACGCGCCGATTACCTACAAGTCCTTGACACAAGACAAATCTTAGCGCTTTCATCTATGTTGGTGGGTTGCCCTTCAAAGCCTCGTTACAGGATTGGCGCTTGCCAATTAGCCCAATTAGCCTTTGGCAAGCCGCCGGGGGCGTCACATGGCACCAGCTTTGCACTGATGGTACCTGACAAGCCAGCAGATCTGTCATGGCTGCCATTGCAGAGGGTAAGTTGACTGCAGGATGGTCAGGAAAATGAGGGTAAAACAAACAAACATGACCAAACACTCGCAGTAAGAGCCCCCAAAACAACTGCTTGGTGAAGAATTACCAAAGGCTAAAGAATATCTTTAAACTCCATTACACATTTCCAATGTAAATATTTGTTACAGATGATGAAAAGTTCAGGAAAAGCCATACTTAAGTGATTGCAGTCATTTAGTCACTCCATTACTGCAAAATCAGGTTACAGTCTGGAGGAACGGTTGGTTATGCAATAGGCTCGTTAGGTTTATGTCTCCGATGAAATGGCACGTCATATATCTTATGCTGTCATTTGCCTTTTTTAGTCATGGACAGAGTTTGTTTGTTAAGCCTGGTCCCCTAAAGTTATATCCAGAATGCTCAGTTGAGAGGCTCCTATGTCAAAAGTCTTTTGAAGAGATGAAAAACATTGGCAAATAAAGTGGCTTTATGGAGGGAAATCCAACTCAAGTGAGGGATCCCTGCTTTTACATACCAAAAAAAAAAAAAAAAGGAAAAAAAAAGTACATGAGCACAGCGTAGTAGGATAACATCTGGAGGCAGTTGTGGAATGAAGGAATGTAAATGACAAAAAAGAAAAGAAAATATAGAGCATCCATGTCAATATGTCTTATAAAGTACATGCAGCAGAAATATACTGGTGCATGCCAACATGTGTAACCTTAATACCTGGTCAAAGTGTCTTTGTACTCATCTCCCATACTGCTTATATTTACCTGAGAAAAAAATGCTCAAATGGATGCTGAAGGATATGATATTAATGAGAAACAGGAGAGGTTACTCCCTAATAAAGTGATATTAAAGGCCTAACAGAGATGGATAATATAGCCACAGCTAATGTTTGGTATACATTGTCATTAAAAGCAAAGTATAAAACATCTATTGCTTCTGCTGTGCTGAGCTAATGTGCTCAGGATAAATTAAACAGAGCTGCCTGTGAATTCCTATCATTCATGTGACAGCTTGAAAAGACGTTCCTAGCATGTCTAAAAAAATAGAGCTGCATAGGAAAAAAACCCTAACAAAATCCTGTGGCCTGGATACAATTGGTATGGATGAAAGGGCCCCAGACGATGGGCAGAGAGATAAGCAGAACGGGAGGTCTAGGGCAGTGATGCTCTGTCACAATACCTTTCTTATTTGCAGCTTTGTGTTTCCTTCACCCTCTCGCTTTTCCTCAGCACACTCAGTGTAATTTCAATCTGTGCTTGGCTACGTTGAGTATCTTAGGTAACACTGCTTGAGATCAGTATCTTCTCTCAAAACAAGAAGCCAGGAAGTGTTCCATCTGTCATTATCACAATTCACCCAGCACTGTGGTTTTCCTCTTCACATCAGATCCACTCTTTATGGTTTCCTTCCCAGGGACTTTGTGAGAGTTAGTTTTTTTAAACCTTTCCAGCTGGGGACAGTAAAGAAAAGGAAGACCACGCTGCTATGTGGGTATTTACTTGTGGTTTAGTTGGAGTGCAGCTGCATACCTGAGGGTGAGGGAATTGACCACATAACATAATGTGATGTGGGAGAGTGTGACACAATCAGGAAAAGAGATTATAGGGAATGTGATGTGTTGACGTGAAACCATTTGATTTCCGCGGGTGTGCGCTTGCATTCATAAATGAGCACATCTGCACAGCTGCTCGTGGATGGGCTTGTTGCAACACACCTTGTCTGACAACACTCAGGCATATCTGGAGGTCTTAAAGAAGAGACAAGTTAGAAGAGCGACTTAATTATCTGTCCTGAATACCAAAGACGAGCTAATGAAAACATTTCCACCTATTCTCTTCCTGCCATATTTCATCTTCACACAAAACAGGTACATGTTTGTACTCCACATTAAAGGTCTCAAAATAAACTTTTTGAAACCTATTCAGCAGTTATTCATTTGCACTGAGAGAGGGCAGACGTACAAAAGGAAAAGAAAGAAAAACCTCAAGAAACTAAAATGCACAACTGCGATTCTTTTCTTCAGAAGTCATTATGCACGAACTGGATCCTGGGTAATCAAATCAAACGGACCACTTAAATCAACTGCTGTGACCTTTGGCTGTTTTAATGTTTTACATATGTTGAATGTTAGCTGATGGTGTGCAATGGTGATTTAGGGTTTTTAGGTTTCTGATGAAGGTCAGAGCTCTGTGGTAGACTATTCAGTGTATGCAAGCATTGCAGACACATGCACGTAAACAATAAGCAAGAATGAACTTAGAAGCAGTAGTGAGGGTTTAACTTGCCTATTTTTTTCTTTTAGTAGTTAATGAAAGAAAAAAATGTGGCCAAAGAGAGAAACTGACAAGAATATATAAGAATTTGTATTAATGCAACTTTCTGACCTTAAAAATCTGTGTTTCTGACTTGTTTTGATGGCACAGTGACATTTATTATGCATATTCCTGGAGGTGTTGTCGCCCAGCAACATCCTGAGAAACCGAACTTCACGACTTTTGCTTCCGGGACGCTGCGTCACATTACAGCTGAGTTTCGCTTTACGCACCGCGCCACACACCAGCAACTGGATATCATCACATTGGTTGTTGCACCATGGCTGATTCATCAAAGAAAAACAAGAGGATATCATTTGATGTAGACAGAGAAAAAAAAATGGGACACAGCAAGAAATGAAACTAGAATCAACACCAGGCAGACTTTTACTGCCTGGAGAGAGCTCTGAGTAGAGGTAGGATGCAAGATGGATGCCAAATCTGCCGTTGTTAGAGGGAGTCTCACTGAGAAAATCTGACATTCTTTAAGATATTGACTTAATATGCAGATCCCTGAACAGCAGCAGCAGATGGAGGATTCATAAGCTTTGATTTTGCAGCTGAGAACATTGCGTGATCTGTCAGCATTCAAGAAACATTTCAAATTCAATGACGCGTGTGAGAATAATAAAAGTTACTTATGGAGGACAATGGACACCTAACGAATGATATGGCAGAGGAGGACAGCTCGGTAGGGAGCGGTAGTTTTTTTTCTACACAAATTTAAAAGCAGACATTTGGGTATATGTTCAATTTCATTAACTTAAAGTGGAAAAAGATCAAACGTATGGAGTGAGGAAAATCTGTCATGCATAAAATGAGTACTTGTGAATAAAACTAATATGAGGGGCCACATAAGCCGTTTTCATCTTGGGCTGATGTTTGCAAATTTGAGGTACACCACAATTCATTAAAATCGAGAAAAAAAATTGTCAGTGACTACTTTGATAAGTCCAGATCTATGGACTTATATGGTCATGAGGAACCCTTAGTTTTACCGGCTGCTTTTTGGGGATAAAGGCAGCTTGAGAAAAACTTAGAGAAAGTATTTTCATGCATATCAAGCTTGGTCTGGCTGAAACAAACTGGACAATTTATTCAGTAAGAGCAGTGTAGGCGGATGAGAAAGTTGAAAATTGGATTCTGTTATGGACAAAACAACCAAACAGAAACTTAGTTAATATTTTACACGGCTATCTAAAACTGAAATGGCATTTTATTTCGGCATCTGAAGGCAAATATACCTTGTGGTATAAACTACATTGAACATTGATGTTTATGATTTTACAGTTTCACCTGTGCAGGACTTGGTTCTTGATGCATTTCATTTCTTTTAAGTGATCCAAACTTAATAAAATCAATAAATAAATCATCTCTAAGCAGAACATAGTCCAACATGAAGAGGACACAGACAATGCTGCTGGTTTAGTACATGGATCAGCTCAACGTTAGTACAGATATATGTGAAAGGGGACAGTCTTTTGTCTTCTCACAACATTTAACTTGTGTCCTGAAGACAGAGACGTTATCCTCTTATTCTTAGGGAGAGTATCGTAATCCCTTAGAGACTCATGGCAAAAAGGCGATAGAAGAAAGTCAACCTTAAATCTTCATTCTGTAGAGTATTCATAGAAACTGTACAGATATGATTTCATCTGTTTGTCTAAACGATGTGATGTACACCATTACAACTCTGTGATTAGTTAGGATTATGTAAAACCTTTAAATACACATTTTACTAAAACGTGAGTATCTGTCACACAATAGCAGCATATTTGCATACTTGTGTATTGTGGACCTCCATCTCCACTCAAGTGGAAGATGGAGGTCCCCCCCCTCCCATGCCTTCCTATGGCATCCCCACTCTCTTGATAGTTCCCGGTCAACACACACCCCTGTAACCCTTCCTAAAAAAAAATCCTAGGAGAGGTCAACAGAGAGATTAAGACCCTTCAAATGGGGTCATGGGGATCAATGATCAAACAGAGAGCCAGGGCCAGCCCCCGTGCCCCCACACCACCCACTTTATTTAAAAAAGCATGATAATAGAGACAAAAAGGCTGGCTAAATATTACTTCCCTTCATCATGACCCCACCACCCTCGTAATCTCTGAAGGTGGCCCCATCTATAGCTGTCACTGACAGTTTCACCAACCACTGATCACAACATGTCTATTGAGCGTGAATCCCGAATTTGAGAGTCTATGCGACTAGAGAGATGAGATGCATAAAGTTTTAAGCTTTAACTTTATGTGTTGCGACAATATACGTGCATGAATACATTTGACGTCTACAAGAGATGTAATATTATTCCACAAGTGTATTTTTCAAGCAGGATAAAACATGAGATCTGTCAAAGTAGCACAAATCATACAAGAATACAGAAGTCCATTATAAAAATGGCAAAAGAACACACCTGTCATCAGTGATTTATTTCAGCTCTCCTGCAGTCTAAGTGCTCTCTGTTTTCTATTGTGCTCATCCAAAGGGGACACACACAGGCAGTGGTTAAATGAAACCTCTTACATGGGAAGAAAAATTTGTTGGTTGTGGGTTTTCCATT
The DNA here is from genome assembly GCA_037177055.1 of Atherinosoma microstoma. Taxonomy (NCBI): domain Eukaryota; kingdom Metazoa; phylum Chordata; class Actinopteri; order Atheriniformes; family Atherinidae; genus Atherinosoma; species Atherinosoma microstoma. Next base: position 5,059,367 of record JBBBVU010000012.1, read on the forward strand.
AGTGTGTGAGCCACATTCCTGTGGACCACAGGAGAACACAAAATGACTTCGTAGTAACCCACTCAGCTGAAGACTTGGTGAGTATGTCCTTCCAGAAAACTTACTTTCCAGTGAATTATAGTTTTTCACATGCTGAGATGAGTTCCACATTTTTAGAAAGAAAAAAAAGATATTCTACTTTTATTTAAGGTTTAAATGTGATGAAGGAAAACGTAAGACCTGGAGAAACAGGGAAAAATAGATAACTTGATTTTTCAGACTGTCACTAACAAATGCAGGAATGTCTCTAGGTTGGTGTGTGTGTTCGTTGCTTTTCCCTACGACTGTCCATCCGAACTACTTCGAACTTGGCAGATGTGTTGCCGGGGATCTGGGGACTGCAGTGCCAGGAATTAAGTCATTTGGATGAACTGCTGTCATATTTTGGCTGAAGGTTATTTTCCGTTTCCAGTGTTTCCTTCTGTTGATGGCTGTGCTTTGTTTGTGTGTGTGTGTGTGTGTGTGTTTGTGTGTGTGGCGCGCATGGGGTGAAGGAGGGCTAACACACATAGTGAAAGACACAAATTACATCAGTCAATTACTCATGTTGTTTTGCTTAATGGTCCTCAAGAAAAAATAAAGTGAAACATTGCAACTTTGTTAGAACAACAAAGGTATTTGTTTTAAGTTAATAAATAAAAATTCAAAATATGAAATAAATAAAAAATGAGAACAAAAAATAAAGAAAAAAAAGGTCAAACTAAAATTCAGTTTAATTAGTCATTCCAATACAGGATTTGAGTCAGAAAAAAGGTGTTAAAATGCTATATATGTTGAATTTTAAATAAAAATAAGCATGCCAAAGTAGTCAATAAGTAAAAAATGAGATTTGGGGGGGTTAGGGCACAATTAGAAATGAATGTAAACATGTAGATGGAGTGTTGAATCAAAGGCACAGAGCCAACAGTGACTTCATCTGTGCAGTGCAGATGCAAAGTCTCACCTCACCACTCATCAGATGGCATTTCAGGATACGTGTAATGCTTTTTTCCACGGTCTATCACCCTTTCAGCATGCGTGTTACATTCACACATACACAATATGTAAGTGTTACAACGCAGAATATAGAAGTAGACTCATTCATGTGAATGTAAAAGTCCATAACAACCAGTGACAAGGAGGACACAGTATAGCGTATTCCAAAGCAACTGGATTGTAATGATTATATTAAGCTGTAATTTATATAAAATACTCATGAACGTACATCAATTTGATAATGAAAACCAGTGATGATGTAGGTTTAGGGGAAGGAACAAAGTGGTTTACAAAGGTGAATGTAAGACAGTTTTTCTTCACTTAATCATAAAAAAAAGAATCAGATGAAAATCAGCTGATTGGATGAGGAGGTGTTGTTTAATACATCTGTTGTTGCAGTCCACAGAAGGCAAAAGAAAATATTCCCCAAGCGAGGAGGTTTAGTCCTTCTTAGATCAGCTGAAGGCAGAAAACATTGCACATATGAAACAAACAATGTCTGCGTCAATGTGCCTGCATGTGTCTTGAGTGTATGTGTGTGTCTGCCTGTCTGTTTCTGTCAAAACATGGCAAATTGATGATTAATGATTGTTTGCATGCTGGTTAGTGAGGAGGTGAAAATCTGTCATCGTCTCCATTCTGCTTCATGCTACAGTTGTCTTGATTTTTTACGCAAAATGAGACGAGATCTGGAAGAATTGAATGATTTAATTTGATAAAAAAAAATTATATTTAATCAACACAAACCTTTTGTTAACAAATTTTATCCAGAACATTATTAATCATTTGGGTGTCAGCTTATCAGTTTGTTGCAACGATGTCATAAGCAACATCAGATTTAGCTTTGGTACACTGAAAACAGATGTACTCTGATTTCAGCCAGACACAATGAAACAAAGCATAAAAGGAACAGGACTGGATGGGTTTTATTTTCTGCGAGGGTGTGAGAGAAGGATTAGAAAGTGTGAAAAAGATAAAAGAGAGGGGAAAGGAAAAGACAGCACGAGGTTTTTCACATTTTGCCATCTGGGAGTTGGACCACAATGTTTCAGTGCTGTCTCTGTCTTCACTTTTGGGGGGGGAGCTGTTCTCGTGGCTCTCAAGGTTAGAGTTTGCAGCCTTCCCCTTTTCCTCTGTGTACAGTATTTTTTTAAACTCCCACGTTTCACATGGTGACTCAGTTCTGGCCTCCATTGTTTTTTCCACTCATCATGCGGTGCATCATCCGTTTAATTCCATCTTCTATCTCTTCCTCAGATAACACAAATACCAATACAACTAAAAGACCTTTACCTGTGTCTGCAACACTGATAGCATTTTTTAAAGCAAGAGCCCCTCATGCGTGCAGTCCATTAGGCCCCGACATACAAACAGACCTGCTTTGTTGAGGTGTTATATCAACAGTGTGACCTCCCCTCTACTCCTCCCCAGCTTCCTTGGGCCCCCCAACGGCAGGAGATTGATGTCAACGAGGAATTTTGTCCCACATTTCCCTTCTACCTCCTCCAGACCCATACTGCTCCCAAAAACACTTGCTCCAGCACAGAGGGTCCCAGTGAGACCTTAACAGGTCCCTGACTATTTCCTCCCTGCCACCCTCTTTCACATCTCGCTCTAGCAGTGCCAGAAACACCCAAAGTCACCAACATGACACCGTAAACAAGCAGCGCCCCAAAAAACAGAACCAGCAAAGGCAACTGTTTGTGTGTTAAGGAAACGAGCACCTTGTTTCGTCAACAGAGTGGTTGCTGTGAGGGCAGGGTCAACACAAATACATCATACGTGTATTGTGTCACCGCCAAAAGAATTCAGACCAATAGAATTTGGGCTTGTTTAATGGGTGGTGCTTTCACATGAGGCAAGAACCTGTAACACTGCTGCTGCCTCTAAAGGTTTGCAGAGCTGGAGGAATAATGAATGTTTGCAAAATCCTAGATGAAATTTAAAAAAAAAACAGCTGTCCATTGCATTTATTTGTGGGCTAATCTAATAATACAATCTGAATCACTGAGACGCAGTGAAAGAAAAAGTGGTTTTCTCATTTTAGGCAGAAACATTACATACCAAAAGGCACTATAATATTTTTTATTACTCATTTTATTGACTGGTATGAAGCATGTTATAATGGAGAATGTGTAATAATGGAGATCAAAATTCACTTGGTTTAATTTTATGTATTTATGTTGCGCTTTTTTAAAGATTATTGTAAATGACTTCAACCGGCCGAGGGCCAACAGATGGGAATTAGCCAATGGCTAAAATCTAAAACATTTGCACATTAATGTTCATTTATGTGTACTGACCCTATTTATAAATAAAATAAGAATTAAGGAGGAAATGTACACTTTCATATTTAATCAACATTCTTCACTATTTACCATAAACAATAATTAAAGCTATAAGACTTTCAAGATGCCAAAATCTGAAAATGAAACAAAGATTATTCAAAATTGTCACAAAATGATCCAGTCAATCACTTTTTTTTCCTTTTCTTTTTTTTTTTTTACAAATATGTAAATATTATATACCATTATTTTGCATAGCTAATCTGCTTAATACTAACCAAGCTAAAAGATTTTTATGTACACTGAAGTTATACATCAATGGAATGGAAACAATGCTTCATACTAATACAGTGATAGTAACCAAGTCTTGGCCTTGACAGCTTCCTGGGTGTGAGGTTGCTGTTGTAAGAAGTGAGCGGCTCCTTTTCTTTGAGTGGAGTGTGTGTGAGTAATGTTACCAGAATCTAGCTGCCGTTATGAAGTGCATACCAGCAGAGGTGATTAGATTACTTGGAATCAGCCATAAAGTGTTATGACCCAGGTTCCAAGACAACAGCTATCTGAGTGTTGTACAGCATGTCCACTGCCTCAGAAATAGAAATTAAAGTCCAGCTGATGATGATTTATGACTGTGCGTCTCTGTCCCTCCTCACTACAGAGATGGTCTAGACAGTGAAGGCATCGAGTCTAAAACCAGAGGCTCAGCTTATCTGTAAATTTAACAGAAAACCTTCCATATCACGTAATATTACTAAACTAGCTTTACAATTCATTTCCCTTTGAACTCATGATTGCACATAAAGACATCCTCACCTCATCTAAAACTAGCTGAACTTGTATACTCTCCTCTTTTGTGATTATCCAATGAACATGTAAAGCTTTTGTAAAGTACAAGTACAGTTGTCTAAAAATTGTGGTTCATATTATGTGAAAATAATTCATGAGTCACCGAACATTAAGTTCCCTCAGTGAAAAGCTATGAGTCAGAAGATCAAGTGTTCACACAGACACCGCAACATCCATGATGACAATATCATTTAAACAAACAGGTTACAATGACTAGAAAACCTAGAAAACTCAGCCAAGAGAAGGAGGAAAACAAAATACAGTCACTTTGGTATCCAAACTGGATTTTATGTTTTGATAATAGAAATCTAGAGTTCCAATCACAATATACTGTTAGCCCACGAGTAGACTAAAATGAACAATAATAATAATGATGATTTTTTTAAACAAAACAAAATGCCATCAATGACAGCAGATGTTTAGCTTTATGTTAAAATTTGAATATTTAAAAACTAACATTTAATCCAAAAATTGAAACAAAAAAGAAGGTAAAATCTGCAAATACCATGTGTTTAGTGGTTGGAGACCTGGTAGGGAACAATGACAATAAAATATGATCCTGAGCAACTCTAAAACAATAATTTGATGGAAATTGTCTTTCAAACTAAATTATGCTTTCTCGCCCCAACGTCCCACATCATGAATGTCCTGGAGATACCTTTATTGCCCACCACTTCATGTCACACAACATATTTCTAACCTAAGACAACCCAGATGTGCGTGTCAGATTAGTCTAGTTGTGTAGTATATTAATGATGGACAAGAAGCTACGTACAAGGAACGGTCAAACATTTTGTGGCATGGTGTGGAAACAATCACTTCATCTTCAACTTGAACAAAACAAGAGACGATTGGGAATTCTGGGAGGACCGGGTATAAGCCAAGCACTTCCATCCGGTGAGAAGATGTGGAGGGCTACAATACCTGAAAGTTAAACTGGACAACAGACTAGTACGGAAACACAACAAAGGGGCCATCTACAAGGTTTAACTCTGAAGGACAAGAACTGCCTGCGCTCCATTGTACAAATTTGTCCCAAGATCTCTGGAGTCAGACACAGACTTGCCTTCCCTCTGGGAGCTTCAGGCAGTGAAGAAAGCAAAGACCATCATCAGTGATCTTCACCATGTGTTGTCCAATGAGTTTGCTTTGATGCCATCAGGCCAGCGCTACTATGCTCCTCAGAACAGGACCAACAGATATTAGAAATTGTTTATTCCTACAGCTGTCACACTTCTAAACTCTGACAGCAGTCATTTGTATAATGTTAGCTGAGCTATCAGGTTTCTTTACTGTTTTATTGTTGAATATTTAATGTATTTATTCGTCGTCTTCGTCTTCCTACAACCTCATTTGTACTGTGTACTGATTCATGTCTGTCACATTGCACTTTGAATGTTGACTGATGTCTGGGTTAAGCTGCAAATGAATTGTCTGTATGGGATAAAAAGTTTTCTGAATCTGATGAAAGGGCAAAGCAGAGTCTACATCTTGGAGAAGCTACGACCCTTCAATGCCTGCACCAAGATGTTACACATCTTCTAGAAATCTGTGGTGGAAAATTCAATCTTCTTTGCACACATCTGTTGGAGCAGCACCATCAGAGGCAGACTTATCCTAACTAAACAAAGTGGCTGGCTCTGTGCTGGGGACTCCTCAGGAGCACCTGGAGCTGATTGTGCACCTTTGCTCCACCAACATCAGATCTATTATGAATACATTTATCAAATCTTATGTCAATAGATTTTGCTAAGAAAACACTAGAATGTAAAACATTAAGCATTTCTAAAAAAAAACAACGTAATATTCTACAGGATCTTAAGGATTATGATGTAAATATCATGATAGGCTTCCTCCTTTAATATTATGTGGTAGAGCTTAATGACTGATTGAACAGTCTTAGTTGATTTTATAGTTAATGTATTTGACTCACTTCAGGATGCTTTACTAAACTGTGAAACTGTACGTACATCACGATAGAAAGTGCATTTTGGGGGGTGGGGGGTGGGGGTGGGGGGGGTGTAATATGAAATATTTCAGTTTGTAATCATAACAGGCTCTTACATGTCTACTGACAAAATGTGCACACACTGTTTGCCACTCTTCTCTGCATGTGCAAGAGTAAAGGAGCATCATTTTGAAGAGAAGAGTGAAGCACAAGTTTCAGAACATGATGGTCAATTCGACACAGCTTTTACATAACACAGTTAAGATAACTGTTAATGTGCATAGAGAGGATTCTTCAGGTCTGCTCTAACCAAAAATTGTATGTTATGTTGTTGCTGCAAACAGTAATAGCCATTCACATCATTTAATAACTTGACTCATTTTCAATTACAAAAAACTCTGATTACATTATAATTTCCCTGCAAGACTAATTAAGTATTTTTCATTCAAATTTAATAAAAAAAAAAAAAATCCCACCTATCGACAGCATTTATCTTATTCCTCTGCTCCTACTAATCAGTCTTGCGTGTCACTAGTTTTTCCAAACACTTTCAGTTAATACTTCCAGAGAATGATGGAATCAAATGTGGCAGAGGACCTGTCATGTTAAAACCATCGGCCGAGTATGGAGAGCTCACAGACTGGATTAACCAACCAACAAAAAGCTCAGTGTGTTGGAGCTAAATGCAAAAATTTGCCATTTAAAATATAAATAAGATTAGGGGGCTTCCATGACTACTGTGGTTTGTGCTTTCTATACTTATTACTTAAACTAATTTAGACTAATTCAGATGGAGTGTAAGTTCTGCATCAATTGCATTCCATCTGAGTCAAAGCAGAATCTGAGAGAAAACGTTTCTCTCCGATTTCCCACCGCAGTCTTCACATCACTGAAGAGTAACTACACTAAGCTGGTGGTGCAGGCTGGGAAAAGCAGATGGTCCACTCTCCAGGCATCCATCAGTTTTCCATCAGAAACATTACATAGGCCTGCAGATGATGTATATGTGTGTGCATGTTTGCATGTGGGAAAGTGAGGTTCAAGGTTTTTGAGACATGAATGAGCATTGCACCGGGAATGCTAGCCATAACATCCTACAGCAAGAGGCTCCTTCTGGGAGGGAATCAGAATGACTAAAAAAAAGGAAGACAGAGAAGCCCAAACAGGGAACAAGGTTGGTCAAATCAGCCAAACCATTGTATTTCTCAGGGGAGATACTACTCTGTGACAAGTGCAAGCTCATTTTTTAAGCTTGTTACTATCATCCACAGTATTTTGACTGTCAAATGCTCTCAGTCTGTGTAACAGAAAATGTTAATTAATGAATTAATTAAAAAAACATACATAAATGAAAGAGAATGATGCCATGCAATACTGCCTTGGCCAAAGATGCAAAGATGCTCAGTCAGAAATATGTGGCTTCTCACTAAATCAATATGCTTTACAAGATTCTAAGAGGAAAACCTTCTTGACACAATGGAGGATCAGCAATGGAGCCACAGAACATTAGGTCATGGGAAAAGCTCCAGCATCCATTGCAACCCTCATAAGATGAAGTGGTTGTAGAAAATGTATGGATGTTTGATGAATCTCAGATTGCTTCTCTTTTAGCAAACACTTGACTTCTGAAGTACTATTCATCTCTTGAGTGCCATGGTGGCACCCTTCTTTAAGGCTTTGTAAAGACTTGTAAAGGTTAGAGATCTTTGTGAGCCCAATTCTTCTGTGACAGTCTCTCCTTCAGATGCCGGGAGGAGGGTTCTCAGTATCACCATACCCATCTAGCACCTCTCACCTTGATACATCATGTGGAGAGTCTTCCACAGAAATTAAGATCTAAATTGTGCATCAAATACTACCTAAAGTTGGGCTTCAATCTGCTCAAACTGGCTCCAGTAACATCTAAAATGTCTCTCCCCTTTGCAAGAGGTACAGCAATATTTCCACCTTGAACTGCCAGCCTGACAGCAATGCATTATGGTCCTGCTTCTAACCTTTGAGGGGTGGGGCACACATGGCAGTAGGTCTGCATTATTTCTTGAGATCTTAAGCCTCACTCAAGGCCTGACTGCTGGAGTAAGCACTGGGTTTTCTACTCCAGATGAGATTTTTCTTCCCACTCAAAAGAAATATTATACAGAGATCTTTTCATGGCTTTAATTATGGCTCCTCACTGGGGATCAAACTGCCTTGGAAGGCTCAAACAAGCTTGCCTCCAACTCAAATCTGATGACAGGGACATGCAATTGCATTCACTCTAAAACCACAAAAAAGTACTGTAGTTTTAAGATGGCAAAACATTGTATGCTATTGTGCATATAAAATTATTTGTTCCTGTTGAGTTAAATTAATTATTTAGATGAAAAGATTAAGTCAATCCATGCATGTGTATGCACATTTCAAACTGCGCAACATGTT
>JBBBVU010000012.1:5067977-5088873 GCA_037177055.1 Atherinosoma microstoma
ATTTTGCATATAAAATTATTTGTTCCTGTTGAGTGAAATTAATTATTTAGATGAAAAGATTAAGTCAATCCATGCATGTGTATGCACATTTCAAACATGAGCATGTCAGAATGCACAACATGTTGCCTAGTTTGGCAACAGCCAAACTAGGCTTTTTATAATTAAGAGTCTGAAGAGGACAATGTTTGTGTGAAAGACTAAATTTCTTTTCATTCCTACCTGACAACACAACTGGATATCAGCATGCCTTGCCAATATGTCTGCATGGATGAAGGAAGGATCACCACCTTCAGCTAAATCTGTCCAAGACCGAGCTCATTGTCTGTCCAGCCAGTCCTTCCTTCCTTACGCCCGCAGATAAGCGTGCAGTTCGATTCTATCACACTTGTGTCTACCTCTTCTGCCAGGAATCTTGGTGTCATGGTTGACAACCAGCTGACCTTTAAGGTCCATGTTGCCTCGGTTGCCTGGTCTTGCCGATTGCTCTCTACAACATCAGGAGGATCAGACCCTACATGACAGAACGCACTACACAGCTCTTGGTTCAGGCTCTGGTCATTTCATGCATTGATTACTGCAATTCCTTCCTGGCAGGCCTGCCTGCATGCTCAGTTAAACCTCTGCAGATGATTCAGAATGCAGCAGGACGACTGGTCTTAGAACTCATGTCACTCTGCTGCTGATCGCTCTTCACTGGCCCCCAGTTGCAGCGCGCATCAAATTCAAAGCTCTGCTTCTGGCTTGCAAAACAATAACCCAAACGGCTCCTGTCTACCTTCACTCCTTAATCCAGAACTACACTCCCTCTCGACAGTTACACTCTGCCTGTGAAAGACGCCTAGTGTTCCCACCATAACGTTACGCAAATTCAGTATCTAGACTCTTCTCCTCTGTAGCTCCCCGGTGGTAGAAAGATCTACCGAAACTCTGTCCGATCCGCAGAGTCCTTATCTACTTTTAAGAGCAAGTTAAAGGCTCAGCTGTTCAAAGAGCATTTCCGCATTTAGCTTAACTCTTGTACTCATCAGGATGAGTTAGAAAGACTTGTCCTGCTCTTTGGCACAACTCAGCACTGAACAAGCTGCGTAGAATTACACCCAAGATGATATTGTGTGATGAAATTGTGATCTTGTGTTTAGAAAAAGGGACTATTGTTGGGAGGGGGAAGGAGACAAAAAAAAAAAAACTGCCTTTAGCACTACACGGCAGCACCTGTGTCAAACTGGACTCAAAGAGGTCTGACTATCACTTAATTATGATGTCCCCTCCAGTTTGATTTCTTGCTTGTGTTGTTCTCACTCTCAGATGTAAGCCGCTTTGGAGAAAAGCATCTGCTAAATGACTATATGATAGAATAGAATAGAATAGAATGTGTGATGGAATACATAACAACACTATCAACAGGAAAGTTTACCTGATTTGGCGTCCTTGCAGCTGGCTTGTCCTGGTGATTGGCGAGGATGAGAAAAGGCAGTGTGCAGAGCTGTGGGTGCTGTAGAGCTGAGTGGAGTTCATTACGTGCTGCCTCGAGGTCCTCATCTGACGATGCGCTATCCAGTACGAACACTACACCCTGTGACCCCTGGTAGTAACGACTCCAATATTTCTTGATGTTGTCAGCCCCTGTGGACAGATGTGGTACGGTTAAATATCTCAACTTCTAAGTGAAATCCTTGCAATGAATTAAGAATGGCTGTTTTACGAAAACTACCCAACGACTGAAATGCCTACAGCTCCTTTCATTATTTGGAAAATGTATTACACTCTTTTAGGCATTTTCTTTCACAAAAAAAGGATAGAAATAAATCTAATGTAGTGTTCGCATTAAATCTGAAAAAAAGAGCACGTGATGACACACTAGAAACAACCTTCCTCTGTGGGTTGTGTCGATCAGAGCATATGTAGTCCGTAAATCAAGAACACCATAAACAATAGTTTCATTTTGCCAGATGTATTTTCTGCATTTCTACACTGCTTGCACAATCATTGGGAAATGTTATTTCAAAGGGTACATCTGTTTTACAGAACTATTTTCTCAGAGAATCTAAAATGAGACAACATCAAATGTTACAATTAAGAAAAAGTAAAAGTGAGCTTGGTTTCAGGTTAAGAAAAAAATTAACAGGAAAATAAATCCCCAAATGTCTCACAAATGATAACAACATACCAATTTGACATTTTACAAACATCCAGTTAGTACATTCACACAGACATGAGCTTTCCAATTATTGGGATCTGTCATTTTGAGCTGTTAGGGAATAACTTTCACTGAAGTATAACAACAGCCCCCCGACTCTGTTCAAACACTGTAAATCCGAGAAGACCCACAAGTTCTTCAAAGGATTCAGGTCCTGAAAAAAAGGAGACCAGGTCATTACTTGGTCATATTTGAAGCCTTTGCCGTCTGTCAATCAGTGGAGTACAATGATGCATGTGGTGGATAAGGTTCACAGACTTTTTGAGGTGCTGTGGACTTCTTCTTGCAACACTGCACAGAAGGAAGCTTCTTCCCAAAAAAATGGCAGCCGGTTTGAAAGTTTATTTAAAGTCCTTAAACCTAAAAAGGTCCCAACTTCTACCCGGTTGCAGGCTAAAATACACAAGACAAATATCTACACCTTCAAAATTACAGTGTTAGCTGTTGAATATTGAAACTGTAAATACATCTATAGAATACTACTTGAGACTAAGAAAAAACTTGATGTCAAGATTCCAAACCATCATACATGACTATCAGAGTGTGACCCGACTGGTCCCATATTCATCCTCAATGACACAACCAGTTATATAGAAGTATGTTCAGCAACAAGGATAAGATGTCCTGCAACAGATGGCATGGCCCCCACCTAGCCCTGATCTCAACATCATTGAGTCAATCTGGGATTATAAGAGGAGACAGAGGCAACTGAGACAGCCTAAATCCACAGAACTGTTGCAAGTCCTCCAAGATCCTTGAAACAACCTTCCTACAAATTACCTGAAGAGGCCCCATGAAACCTTTCAAGTGTCCCGTTCTTTCATGTCCTTGAGGTTTTCCTTTATGGTATACATTTATATAAATCAGATGTCTCATCTGTAAAAACAGAAAACCGCATCACATTTGTGCTCCATGAGCTAAAAAGAATGATGGCTTTGACTCTGTATCCATCCTTCTGTGCTTCATTTTTATGACAAGTGAAGAGAAATCTTTCTTAGAGATATGTCGTCACAAACACGACAAGAAAGCTAGCTAGTAAATTTGCTGATACCGGAAATTTCTATAGTGTACCACTAGAGGGAACCTGAGTACCAAAAGTAATAGCCATACCACAGTTTAAGAACTATTGGTTGAAACCATTAACTAGTATTTTAGAAGGATTGTGCTGGAATCAGATCTTTTTATTTCCTGCAGCTATTGTCCCCTAGTGGTAGTTTTGTGTATTTTATTTCAACTAACCTGAGCAACAGGAAGTGAGGTCATGTTCTGTGAGGTCACTTCCTCTCAAGCGCCATTTTGTTTGAGATCAAGCCAGGAGCAGCCACATGTCCTCATCCGTTGCCATCACAAACTAATAAGTGGCATCATCTGTAATTTATATTGTTTCTTATCATTAAAACGACGTATGAACATTATCATTCTTTATTATAAAGTGGCAGATTCATAGTTTGCACTTAACTTTGAGAAAGCAGAGAACATAAGCTAGCTATGGTTAATTTAGCTAACATGCCGTGTGGTTTGTCGTTTTCTTTGATTGTATGCTTCTAATCGGTGATTTAATTTAATATGTTTATTCAAGCAGTATTTTGTATTATTGTACCATTTGTTTGTTTCTGCTTTGTCTGCAGTTTCACACTTATCTTGATTAAACCTTCCAACTCGACATATTGGCCTGTTCCTTGGAGTTTGATCGGGAGAGTGTTTAGCTGTCTGTATAGCAGAGTCAACGTTCATGGGAACAACGCTTAGTAAAGACAGAACAAGGATGCATTTCCCTTAATTATATATTTATATTGGATTTGATTAATCCATCTTTACTGACAGGTATTTGAGGTTGCTATAGTCAAAACTTTACCTAAAAGTGGGATCTCAGGAATGAATTTACGCTTCTCTCAAAACCCAATCTTGATCAATGATTCTCAGTTTATTAGAGAACCTATAATCAGATCTCCCCTTTGTTTCTACATCTCACAAATAAATTTCAAATGTTTCAACTATGTGACCACTTTCAGAGAGTTGTAGTCAGGGTTCATAGAATTTTATAATACAAAAAGAGCATTAGTAAAAGTTACTCATGATCTCCTCATGGCCTGAGATAGCATGCTTGTTTCTGTACTTGTCCCGTTGGGTCTCAGTGCTGCATTTCATACCACTGATCAAACATTATGTTACAGAGGCTTGCACATGTAACTGGGATTAAAGGAGCAGCATTAGGCTGGATCATGTAACATTTATTTGTAAGATTAGATTAAATGCATGTGCTTCCATTAGGTAATTTTATAGCCTTTCCAGTGTAATTTCTATTGCTATGCAGATGACACTTGGCTATAGTTAGCCCTAAATCCAGAATAAACCAATCAGCTGGTCTAATTAAAAGCTTGGCTGAAAGAAGTATAAATTCAGACTTCAGCTCCTGCAGAGACTATTTATGCAATTACTCGGGATGGCATTAACTTGGCTTGCACAATTACAGTGAACACGCTTCAACTTATTTCTAATCAGAATCTGTTCTTTGACTCAAATCTAAAACAGGTTCCTGGGATTACCTTCAGCCTAATATAGGACAAATTATTAGCATCTCATCTCAGAGTCATGCAAAAACACAAATCCTTTTTTTTCTTTAAGACTAAAGTGCAAATCAATGCCTGATCATCGGGCTGTCCTGGAAACCCTCCAGATGATCCAAAATGTTGCAGCAAAGGTTTTGATGTGAATCAATAGAAGTGATCATATTTTTTCAATTTTGGCTTCTCTTCATGGACTCCCTGTTAAATCCAGAAAGGTATTAGGATTTTTCTTCTCTTAATGGCCAAGGTGTATTTTATCTTTAAGATCTCACAGTTCCATATTTTCCCAACAGAGCTTCGCTCTCAGACTGCAGGCTTACTTATGGCTTCTCGAGTCTCTAAAGGAAGAATGGGAAGCCGAGCCCTCAGTTATAAAGGCTCTTTTGAAACCAGCTCCCTGTTTGAGTTCAGAGGTACAACCTCTCTACCTTCTAGATTAGACTGAAAACCTTTTTAATCAAAGCCTTGTTAAGGCCTGGCTTAGGTGACCCTCAGCCACCCCTTTAGTTATGCTAGTATAGGTGTAAGCAGCAAGATCCGTTATCCTCTATATAATATTACTGTTGTCATTTATTTTTCTTTTGTTTTTTCTCCCTCAGAAGGAATCCCTCATGTTATGGGCTTGTTGAGTGCCCTTTCCTGGCCTATCAACTTCCAACCGGTCAAGGTAGGTGACCACTTTTCCTTAGTCTGGTTCTGCTGGACATTCATTCTTGTGTTAAAAGAGAGCATGCCTCTCCATTGTTGCCTCATGCATGCCCAGGATGGGAAACTTAATCAAATGAAGAATTTGATGTGATCTCTTGGTTTCCTTAGCAAATGAACTGGTGATTGCATTCACCATAAACCATGATGTCCCTCATATCCTCTACTCATGCACCTCCAACAAAGAAAGATCTTAATCCTTTTTCAAATTTTAGATAACTGGAATCTGTTGTTAGGGACGGAAGCCAAGCTGCTGATTCTCTGCTGAAGATGCTTGGTTGCTGTTAAACCAAGAGTAAGAGACATTTGAAACTTTCAGATAATGTGGTGTAACTCAACTACACCACAGTTTGGGTTTTGAATATCCATAATTAGGACTGCTAGTGAGAAGAATAAAAAAAATTCTGCTTTTCAGGATTAACTTGGAAGAATTTGTTCTTTCTCACAACATGTTTTTCATTAACTAGATCTAAATGTTTGTTCTAAATGCTTACTTAACATGTCAACACATACCAGAAATACAAAGTGTCCTATATCTCATTTCATACCCAAGTATGTTCATTTTCTTTCAGAGGATGTACCATATCTGGTTAAAATTATCCTCCTCCGTCTGATGAGGTTACTTCCTTTGCAATCTTGTGAATTGTTGTTTTGTTATTGTTGCTCATATTATTGTGTGATTGCCAAGAAGTGACAAACTGTGAGGCTGGCAAATGTTTAAACATCACGCAGAGCTCTCGGTGACATTTACCTCCCTTCTCTCATGCTCTCCCTCCCTTCTCTGCTTCCACCCCCAGTCGATCCACTCACACCTCTCACTGGAGTGAAAAGCTATCAGACAAAGTGGCACTTGAGAGATTGTCTAGGAAGTTTCATCTTTGCCTGGAAATGGTGGAATGTCTGTCATGTCTCTTTGGATCTCATTGGCAACTTCTGCCACCTATTGGTCCAACAAGGAGGATTTTCTAAACATGATGTCATGGCTCTTAGAGGTGATTTTATTATCAATCATCAATCAAATAAATACATCCCAAGTATTACCTTTCACTTCTACTGGGCTGCTTTTAAACTGGTGTGATGTTGAAGCATTATGATGATGATTATTATTGTTTTTGGAAACTATAAAGAACACAAGCTAAAGTGTTAAAAATGTAAGAGAAGCAGAAAAAGACAGGGATATCAACCAAAGGAGAACTCCATGCAATCAGGCCGCTAAAAGAATTACAGTTAAATCTTCTGGTATGTTCACATTTCTCAGAGAAGCTCTCAGCAGTCTGTTTGCTTGTCTTGACTTGATACATTAAGATGTCGCCTTTAAAAGTAAGTGCAGGGAGACACAATGGAAGGTATCATGTTAGTAGTGGCAGGAGAGCAACAATTTTTAGTTTGGACAAAAAAAAATCGTAAAACATGTTGTGGCTGCATTACATAACTATCTCCTGAGGCTGCCCTCTGCCAAAAAAATGGCCAGATCCATTTTGTTCCTTTGTGAGTGGTAAGAGATTTATGCAAAATGAAATGTCAGTTGCAGGATTTTTTTAAAGTATATAAACTAACTTACCACCTGTGTTTCTGCAAGGTTATTACTTTATAACTAAATTCCATTGCAGCATTTAATCAAGTTAGGAATCCATTATGAATGAGAACAGACCCAAATGTACACCATTTTAACACTGAGTGTACTTAAAGACCCACTATGTAACTTTTCGACCTTAAAACTCGGCGTTCCAGACTCATTTGATGGCACAGTGACATCCATTATGTGCATTTCTAGAGCCGTCGCGACCCAGCAGCGCCCATGCGGCTGAGAAACCGCACAATACAACTTTCACATCCGGGGCGCCGACTGCTATAATTCGCTTTGCGCATGCGTTACATGCTAGCAGGCGCAATGTAAACAAACTGGTCATTTTGAACGCACGTCGGCAGATTCAGCAAAGAAATGTTTGAAGACATTATCGGAGGAAGAGAGTAAAGTAAGGAGAGCCTAAGGAGAGCAAGAGACAAGACTGTTTTTTACTGTCTGGAGAGAGCTAACACTACAGGTAGGATCCAAGGTGGATGCCGAAATAGCCGTTGATAGGGGGCGCATCACTGAGAAAAAAGCATAAGTTATATAGTGGGTCTTTAAAACTACACTTTCTTTTTTATAAATGGAAATTTCTTTCTTTTAGCTTTTCTGGAAAATACTATGTAGAGCTTTGTTATGGTGTTATGAGCCTCATGTCACAGCGAGTTTCTCTGGAGTGTAATGGTTAGAAATCTCTCAAATGTCACCAAGCTGAGGCTAAGTACCGTCTATCTCACCAAACAAAGACATGAAAAAATACCATCAAAGTCTGTAGCAGTTGATGCTGAAGTAAGGTGTCTCATTACTTATTCAATGCACTGCATGAAATATTCACATATACATGAACATACAAAATATATGCATGGTTTCAGGTCTGAGTTCAAAGTTCATGTCTCCTGGTTCGGAATTTAAATGATTATAATAAAATAAAGCCCTGTGGTGCTTTAATGACATCTAAAATCAAATCAAACTTTATTTGTATAGCATTTTTCATACATGACGCATCACAAAGTGCTTTACATTATAAAAACAAATATTTAAAAAATAATAAGTATAAAACATCAAAGATCAACAGCACACACCTGATCATACTCTTTTTCACTTTACACACATTCATCATCACACACACACGCACACAAACACACCCAATGCAAACGGATGATGTCACCCCTCTTTCTATTTAAATAAAACTCTGCATTCTAATTTCTGTGTCTCTAACTGAAACGATTATGTAAAAACATTATTTGAGCTAAAAGTCAAATGGCTTGACATCGCTGCGAGGAAACGATATCTTGGGGCCCCCTCCACACCAGGAGCCGCCTCACCAGTGACCACAATTGGCATCGCCACATGAACCGCCGAGATCAGGGCAGGCCAGGGCCCCCACCACAGCCATAGGACTGCAGCGCAGAACCCCGCCGACCACCCTGATCGAGGCGATCCCTGCAGCAACGACCTTTCAGACTGAACAGGCACGGCTCCCGACGTGGAGGATCCCCATGAGGAAGACACTGGAGCTAGATAGTTAAAAAGATAAAAATTAAACAGGATAAAATAAATAAATCAGTAAAAATAAACCTAAACGCAATAATAAGAACAATAAAATCCAACATAATATGTAAATACATAAAAAGTACATCATAAAATCAGTTAAGAACAGAGATATAAAATAATAACTAAATAGATTAAATTAAATTAAAATTAAATTAAAAGCTAAGCTAAAAAGGAGGGTTTTGAGCCTCTTTTGAAAAAAACATCGACAGTCTCTGCAGCCCTGAGGCCCTCTGGCAGGCTGTTCCACAGGTGAGGGCCATAGTATTGGAACGAGGCCTCGCCGTGTGTTTTAGTTCCAACTTTAAGTTTTTAAAACGATTTTATAACTGGTGTAATGTGTTCCCGCCCCCAGGACTTCTGCCGCTGAGTTCTGGAGTAACTGTAAACTGGAGGTACTCTTCTTAGGAAGACCAGAGAGCAGAGCATTACAGTAATCTATTCTACTAGAAATAAAAGCATGCATCAGCATCTCCGTGCTGGCAAGAAAGAGAAAAGGGCAGACTCTGGCGGTGTTTTAAGATGAATAAAACATAAAATCCTGTCTTTGTGACTTTCTAATGTGTGGAATAAAATTAAGCTCAGAGTCAAAAAGTACACCCAGATTTCTCACACACACCGAGAAGGTTTAAAGCTCTGCAGTTTGCATGAAATGATCTCTCTCGTCTTCAGGACTGATGATTAAAACCTCAGTCTTGTCCTGGTTAAGCTGTAAGAACTTCTCTGCCATCCATGACTTTATATCTAAAATACAGTTTAAAAGGGTGTTAACCGGCTCCAAGTCATCAGGAGACACGGCGATGTAAAGCTGCGTATCATCAGCATAGCTGTGAAAAGCAATGCCGTGTCTCCTGATGAGTCCCAAGAGGCAACATTTACAGATTAAAAAGTATTGGGCCTAAAATTAATCCTTGGGGAACCCCACATTTTATTTCATGGATTCCTGAAGAGCATGTATTCAAGCTTACGAGAAATCGTTGATCCGTGAGATAGGAGAAAAACTATTTTAAAACAGTACCTGAGAGGCCCACCAGACTTCCGAGCCTGTATAATAAAATCTGGTGATCTACTGTGTCCAGTAGAACCAGGACAGAAAGTTTCTGCGAGTCCAAGTTATACCTGAGGTCATTAATCTTCAAAAGGGCCGTCTCGGTACTGTGATTCGTCCTAAAACCAGATTGATATCTTTCTAAAATATTGTGATCATTTATAAACTTGTTTAATTGGCTAAAAACAACTTTTTCTACAATTTTACTTAAAAACGGTAAGTTGGATACAGGCCTGTAGTTATCAAGAATGCTTGGATCTAGATTACTCTTTTTTCAGAAGGGGCCTCACCACCACCGTCTTAAAGGCAGATGGGAAGCTCAAAGAAACCATAAAATGTTTATAAAAGCAATTTAGGAATGGGGTGTAAAAGGCAGGCTGTTGGGTTTAGCTGGGAGAAAACTCGACCAAGCATCTTTGCATCAACCAGGACAAAACTCTCCAGTGTTTCCTCGGGTAAAAACAATGCTTCAGATCTGTTAAAATCATCATGTCATTGAGATAAAAGGTTGGATCTGATAGCACTGATCTTACTTCTGATGATTTGCTGTACATGTGCAACCAACTGCCATAAAACACTAACAAGGGTTACCATGGATTCCTAATGAGACCAATTCTCTTTGCAAATAACACAAATAACCTGGTTTGTTGTTTGCCACAAAAATATTTTTGGAGATACAAAAAAGTTATAGTAAAAATAGTAAAAGTATTTAACTTTTACAGACAAGAGAACGACAATTAAACAATTAACCAACAGAAACTAGATGAGTAGATGAGATGAGAATAAAAATTACTTATGGATGCTGTAGTTGTTTTCTGAATAGTGATATTCTTAAATTTTTAGACAAGCACAGTGGTGCATATTCGTGCAACATTTCTCACACTTGACAAAGAGCTTCTGTTTTACATGTTGAAATAAGCTGGTTGTTCGCTTCCTTCGGTGCAAACAGCCTTTGAACTAATTTAGCACCGTGTGATTACTAGAGGTCACAAAACCGAACCAGTTCCAAATAAATTATCACATGGGACCTTTTTTCGGGAAGGAGCTTTTCATTGCCAACTACCATAACTTGTTTTGTTCGTGTGCATGTGTGTGTTTTTCGGTGGAATACGGGGAGGCAGGGGGCAGTCATAATGCCTTCAGCACCTGGCAATGTTAATAAATCACTTACTTTGCACGACAGGCTGCAAACAAATTTTGCTGTTCGATTTATTGAACTGTGTGCCACATGTGTGATGAATTGAGTGGCACTTTCTCACAACACTCCACTTCCAGTGGTCCTTGGAGTATTTGTAGAGCCAGGCAACCCGCTTAGTTCACCTTCCCCCTCTAGCCCAAAGAGATTCAGGACACCCGAGAGCTCAATTCGGTCCCATGAGGGCTGCAGTCCAGCAGGTTTTCAGTGTCTCCTTGTTCCAACACACCTGATTCAAATTAATGAGTCATTGTGCAGGACTTAATCGATTTGGATTCATTGAATTTGAGTCAGATGTGTTGGAGTAGGGAGACATTGAAAACCTGCAGTGCTGATTGAGTAGAGCTTAGTGTGAACATGCAAAACAGAGGGATAGGGCTAAGTGCTAGGGACAAGAGGGGAAATAGGACTGGGCAAAAAGAAGATAGTGGAATAGAATTGCCAACAGTGCAGGTAGAAAGAGGGAACAGAGGAGACATCGGTTGGTCATGCTAAAACTAGTGGTCTCAGTGATCAGGTTACTGATCTTGTGTGTCATTGTGGGCTAATAAATCAAACTTTGAGGCAAATGCCAGTAAAATGTGAGTAAGTAATTATGAAGTAAAAACTAAAAACAGTCCTTGGCTTTAAATCACTTCATCTTTCAGTACACTGTTTAATGGCTGTGTTCCTGAATCCATCCACAAATCTAAACAGCATGTGAAAGTCTAGCATGATGAAAACCCTCTATGAGGCTATGAAGCTTGTTATGTTTGGGTATTAGCAGGTATCAGGTTTCAGATACATAGTCAGATTAAACAAAACTTTCCTCAAACATGTATCCCTCCCACTGTTCACAATATTTTGAAGGTTTTCACATTGAACAAACATGTTGCTGATAGTTTTCTTTTTAGTGTTTAAAGTTGAGAACTGAAAGCAACCCTCTGAGGTCAACCTAACAAAAAACAGACAGTATTTTCTCTCTCAACAAAACAGCGACAATACAGTGATGGGAGAAGGGCTGGGACGAATGAGAAAGGCTGTAGTATCAACGTTTGCTTTCTTCATGGAGGAACGAGTTGGCGCTGAACTCAAATGAAAAACACCTCAGCTGGAGATACAACCTGCAGCCTCAGCAACAGCTGCTTTCAAGTAAACACTTCCTGTATGATGTTTATACTCAAAACACAACTAGCCCACTCATTTATGCACTTAATTCTCCACAGTCAATTCCAGACACAGAGCTTCACAGAATATTTGAAATAAAAACGTTGTGTTACTGTAGGTAAATGATTTGACTGTATATTTATTCCTTGCCACTCAAACCCGTTTGTGAATGGTTTGAACCATTTTCATCATTAGCCACTGTGACTGGCACATCTGTTTGCAGTTAAGTAATGTGACTGGCTGCAAGTGTAATGATTAATAACCATATTCTTGGTACTTATATTACACTATACCCAAACCTTTTGAACATAAAACTTGGTGCGCCTATATGAACAAAAGTATCTAGCGTACATGTCTACCGATCCCTTGTTCTTGACCTCAAGCTTTGAAAATCCACCATCAGAAAGATACAGTCACCGTTTATGAATAGTTCAGAAATTTGAACATCTAGAGGTGGACTGACTAATGTCCCTTCAAAACGCTAATATCTGATCTAACAGTATGCATCGTGCATCGGCCGATCAGTATCAGAAAGAAAAACTAGATCAAAAGAGAGGACATCCTCAAACTGAGATCAGTTACACTGACTTCCTAAGAACTCCTAAATCACAGCAGTGCCCGCCATCATCTTTAAATCAAAATGGCAATTAACAAATTATTTTACTGTTGTCAAAGTTTCACTGCTGAGCAAACTTACAGATGACTGAGTATCTTTGATGGGAATAAGAGCCATATTTGATCTATGATGACTGCTATGTGTTGGTTTTGTTTAAAGAAGAGCTTACATACTTCCTTTGCCTGTTGTTAGCTACAGACAGCTGATAAATGTTCTGTCGTGTTAATGCATCTAGCTTGTCTTCTCACGTGCTCTTTATGGCTCAAATTGCAAAGAAAAGTAAACTAGATAAAAATCAGTCATATGAAAACAATGCATACACCACATGCATGGGTCAGTGAGGACAGACAGATACACGATCTGTTTTTTTTTTTTTTCTAGGGGGTGGGTTCCCTAAACCCTTTTAATTTTTTTGTTTGTTTTTGGTTTTTTTTAATGTAGACACTGAAGCATAAAATGTTTTGGACAGCCAGGTGCAAATACTGAGGTCTGTTTAAATAGGGCAACTTCATGGGCAGATGTGTCCCACTCTACCTCATATCTAAACCCACAACTCTTGACCACAGCCACAACACTACAGAAGAACAGGAATGCGTTGTGATTATTAGGTCCACTTTATCAGCTGTCACTGCGTGACATGAATGCACACTGTGAAATTGCCCGTCTAGACTTGACGTCATATCACTATCTACACACACACACACACACACACTTACACCAGAGGTGCCCTTCCTGCTTAATCCTTACACCTGACACCAGCCAAGTAATAAATGCTTGTCAGACTAAAGATCACCAGATGCAAAACTGTCAATGTGAAACACATGGCAAAAAAAATAAAATAACTCATTCTGTTTGACTGACATGAATAAAAACATTATACAGTAATAATAAAAATTAATTCGGTGTTGCTGCCTGTTGTGTGATCAATGAAACACATGCTCTTTTTTTTAAATTAAAACCTTAATTAAACAGATTAATTGGATCACAATGAATTGGCTTGAATTGATAATGTCTGTAAAGTGCCTTGAGATGACTTTATTGTGAATTGGCACATAACAAATAAAGCTGCATTGTACCAAATTGAATATACATACCATCTAAGGAAGTAATACAAACTGACATATACAATACAGTCCGCTTTATGTGAACCGAAAGCAGGGAGCAGAGTACAACGTAAGGGGCATTGTGGGTTAGACGCAGGGCGTTGGGGGCAAACGACCAAAACATACAAGAGTGTCGGACTATAGCTGGCTCTGGCCATGAAAAATGGCTCATGGTCAGACATGGAAGAACACAAAAGTTCTGATGGAAATATGGTCAACCCAAAACTGCTGCGATTTGATGCCGCTTCAGGTTTTGCTCTGATGTGGTGGAGACAGAAGTTGTCTTGCATTAACCAAGACATGAGCCAGATTTCTTCTTTGTTGTTTGTTTCGTCTTCACCTTCAGTAATTCTTGATGGAGCGCTGCCTCTGGCAAAGACGGGAATACGTTGGACCAGAAAATTGTTGTGACCCCCAACTGAACAGAGTCCACCATCGCCCAGAGTCTAGCGGACTATTACGTGTGAATGTATGACTTTTGAGGCATTGGTGTAACTTTGGTACCTAATGGAAAGGGATGTATAGAATGGGTCAGGTGTTATAAGTTTATATTCTTCCTGCTCCTTTTCATTTGTGGTGTACAAGAAACAAATGAACCAAAAGATCCTAGCAAATGCATTTACGTAAACCATGAATGGAATAAATATATCAAACGCACCTTTTCAATGTTTTTGTCATCCATTTATAAACACAATCCACATAAAAAAAAGATATCTATATACATATAAAAATCCTTATTTTCTCTCTCCAACCAAAGTTTACACCATCTGTACTCTTCTTAAAACCTGACTCCATATAATGGAACCAGGTTTCACCCTTACTTATTATTGTGTTCAAATAAATAACAGGATACTGAAGAAACTAGTCATCAACAAGCTCATTTGCATACCAAACACACTGTCAATAAAGGCAAGTTCTGACTGATACCTGTGGGAATGTGGCATCATAATTAAAGAACACAATAATCATTGAGCAAGCTTAACGTAAAAAGAAAAGAGGTGTACTGAGGGGAAAAAAACATGAGAAAATGTTGCAAATTACAGCATAATCCAGTTGTAAAAGACATCTGTTGGTCATACAGATTGACAACAGAAAAGTAAAACAGAAACCATAGCTGGAGATGAGAGCGAACAAATCAAAAAAGCATGGCCTTAAGTTAAAAATCCATAATATGCAGGACTTACTTTGTGTCTGGGCACATCATGAACAGCACATGTGCAGAGCAGCATCAGCAGTGCAGTGTGTTCAGTAGGTTGGACACTTTGGAAGAACTCTGAGGTCAATACATAACTGGAAAAGTTACCTACATAAAATATGGCAAAAGAGACTTGAAGCCATAAATTATGCTTTGGCTCCCATTAACAGAGGCGTTGCACAAGTAAAAGAGGCGGCATTACACAGTGGGTGTAGACAGCTGGCTTGACCTAAATCTGAGTGTATCTATTGCTGAAGTACTTTCCATATTGACATAATAAAGGTGAGAGTTGTGGGTCAACTGCAATTTGTGACCTTAAAGCCCAGAACATTTTAACACACAGAGGAGGAATGGTTTCTGATCAAACTCCAAGTAGCGTGTCAGGATCACTCCCTGCCCTCTTCTGAAATGCAAGACTTCTGTGCATGCCAAATGTTTTGACCTCATCATTCGTCCATCCAGTTCAGCATAAATTACTTTCATCTTTCAAATGAAAGATGAAAGTGGAAGCAGTTGCACAGTTTACCAAAAAAGCTAAATAACAAGAACAGAATACGTATTTAAGGTTTGGATTGGAAGAGGAAGTTTCATCTACCAGAAAAAGTTAAATACTGACAATTAGATACATACTGACAATGTTCTACATTTTGTACTGCATTCAAGGTAACTGGCACATGCCTGGGCGATATATCAAAAATGTACCGATATTGAAATTTACAACAATAACTGACGTCCTTTTGCCCGTGTTGGTAAATTTGGTATTTAAAAAAAAAAAGAAAATACAAGGGGTTTTGTCTTTCTTGGCTGTGTGTAGGAAGGCTATGTTCATGTCCCTTTATGAGGCTGTAATTACCTGTACAGTATGTGTAGTCACATGACTACACAAAGAGACAGTGAGGAAATGGAAGACGATTCAAATGTTGAAGTGGCTAATGTGGCATCGGAAGAGGAAGAGCGGCAGCTTGTTTAAAAAAACAAAAAAAACAAACAAACTAAAACTTCAATCGTTTGCAACATTTTGGGTTCAGCAAGGACGATGTCGACCTGCTTCAGGTCGGTTACAGCGTCACCGCCGTATGCCCCGCTTAGGTCTGCAGAGGCTTGACACGCGCCTTATTTCAGACCGACGTGCATCGGTGCTTGCAGCACAGAAACGCAGAAGTAGTCCCTTGTGATTGGTCAGATTGCGATTGCATGTTTCTGGATTTCTGGGCCTTCTTGCTGAATCTGTGTGGTAACCGCAGGACAGAAACTGCAACACGACGCTGCAGCCAACGCTCGAGAGCAAGACCAAAATTCACCCGCGCCAGCTACGCAGGCCCTACCGCACAGAGATGCCGCAAGAGTTTAAATCCAGCTTAACACATACAGCATACCCAAACTCATTCCACATGTGTTCAGTTGGAGAGCCATTCCTTCCTCTCCACTCCCAAATTCTGGATATTCTCTGTGATAATCCTGGCTCTGTGGAGGAGAATATTGTCATCCTGGAAGATGGAATTGGGTCCCAGATTCTGGAGATATGGGACCACCACGGGCTCAAGACTCATTCCGATATGTTTGTTAATCAATTCTGTGCCAGTCATACATCTGTGACTGGCGCACGCCTAGCAGCACTTGAATCTCAAAACAAGAATGTATACCAACAGGAGAATATTGCAGGGGATTTGGACACATTTTCTGGGGGCGCAACACACGTTTAGGTGTGTTGTTCATTCCACAGAAGCACGTTCCTTAGAAGTTATACCACATTATAACCGTGACTAATCGGGCTTTCCAACAACAGATAATATACCACCAGTTTATTTCTCTCTTTTAATGATATCATCAACCAAACACAAATTGCCTTTCTTTTACATTTATGTAAGAAAGACGTTAAGAAGACATTAAGAATTTTCAACCGAAAAGGGCGTAGCATTACATTTCGTTCTTTAAAAGGAGAAAACATCATTGATTTTTAATAGTTTCTCTGGTGGAAATACACAGTAAGAGCTGAACTTCCTCAGACTTCTGTACCGGCACTTCCTTCCTCGCCTTAGTCAAGGCTGAGTGAAGAGAACAAGCCACAAAGGTATTGTGTAAAACAAAAGTTTCCGGGGTCAGGAATACTGATGTCTGTGCGTCACACCTTGTGTCATTTTTCTGCATCACTGATGCAGTGCAAAATAACATAAAACTAAACCAGGCATGTTTGCTTGTTCTAAAGCCATTGGGATAGGGGCAGGAAAACCGAATACTGACAGATTCTTGCTCAACATTTCCTATTTCTGTGTGGAAATGGGCTTCTTTTTTTTCTTTTTTTTTTTAAATCAGAAAATGATCTGATGGGCTTCTATGAAAACTGACCGATGGAACATTACTCACTAGTACTAACTCTCTTGACTCCACATTTACGTCATATACAGTTGAATTAAGAGAACGCCTTGACATGACAAAAGACATTAACGGCATGCATCACACAGAAACCTGATACTCTGCTCCAAATAAAAAGTAGTCAGTAGAGGCATCAACACATGCATCACATACTAGTTTCCACTCTCTCCAATTCATGAATGGCACCATAAATCCCTCAGATTCTTGTGCTCTGTGTATGTACAAGACCAGAAGCAGGGGAGTAAGTGTCCAGGCAGGAGGGCTAAGAGAAAAGGAGAACAGATTTCATCTTCCTTTGCTGTGGTGGCAGCCTATACCAACAACTCTAAATCAAATGTGTCATCCATGAGACGAGTGTTTTTCCAACCACAATAATGTTACCACCACCAGACTGGGCTTGACCCAATCCAGTAAAACTTCTTTTGAAAACCCCCTAATGTGCTCTGTCCAAATTTGGTAGCTTCCTCGTTGGTGGTCCCCCAGTGTCTCTTTGTGTATGTGTGATGTTTGTGTGAGTGTGAGTTTCATCTTTTCACATGGGTAGGTTGAGTGGGCCTTGGGGAAAGTAAAAAAAAAAAAAAAAGGAAAGAAAGAATATGCAATGCACCTGTCGAGTGCCTACAGTTACACAAAAAACAACATAAATTATCTTAATTCAGAACAAAAATGATCATTTTGAGCCTTATTGGTAATTTAAAAACTACTATTGCATTTGTTCTTTTCATGTATTTCAACCTCCCTCGTCTGGACTTAAACAGCTTCCCAGAGTGCCGGACATTTCCAAGAATAACAGAGATTGTACAGCCACTTTAAAACACGCAAACAGGGTCTGACGTATGTACACACATGCCTGTGCCTGATAGAAAGGTGTGTTGCTACTGGACGAAAACAAACATACTTTTGCATCCCTGACGCACATGGCACAATTTATTATGGAAAAAGAAAAATATTAAAACGTTTTCAACAGAGATTATCAGCACATGTTTTTTAATAGGTGAAAAACACTCCCCCAACATCCTTCAAAAAAGAAAACAGTGTGAGATTTGTGGTAAACTAAGAAAGTAAATCATACCACCACCACGCAGGAATGAATTCACAGTGTTTGCACTTTTACTGAACAAAATACAAAAAAATCTGAATGTTGAAAAGGGAAAAACCATAAATTTCATGCATCCTTATCAATTTTTTTCTTATTCGTAATTCCTTACTTATTTTTTCAGCTGCTTTGATACTCCATTACAAATTTGAAATAAGGGTGTTTGCATTGTTGCACAACATTCTTTATAATGTAGCTGTTAGATCCAAGAATGCATACAAATAGTGGATTTTTATATCTATATACATAGATATAGATATATCTATCTAAATAGATATATATAGATATATGTACATATAAAATTCACATTAAGTTCTGAAGACTTTAAAGTATCAGACTAGCCATGTGTTTCTTACCTCCAAGTTCTTTTACATTTAAGATGGCATTTGGAAATGGCACTGCTTTGATGCTGAAACCTGAGAAGAAGAAATTAAAATCCATCATTACAATGACACAAAGTGTGTGGCAAGCCCATTTCAGGAGTGATGCAAGGCATTTCATAAGACATCTGGCTCTATTAGCTTTAAACTGTGAGAAAACAGTTAACAAAAACAAGATTATAACTTTAAAAAAAAAAAAATCATTTCATTATCGGGTTTCCTGAGGATATTTGGTTTACCTTTTCCAAACCACCAGCTGGTGAACACAGAGGGAACACATATTTGTGTCGTAAACACAAAAGAACACTGTGTGGTCTGGGTTAGCAAAATAGAAAAACAAGAAAAGCTGAAAAGAAAAGTGTTTTCTTCTAAGCTGGAGTTAATGGAGGACAGAGTTAATATCTACAGTACTAGCCTGTACTAGGTGGTTTCTGTGGTTTGATAAGGGAAATGGTGGGAAATGGTAAAGAAACCGACTGAGTAAAGAGATTTATTTTGGCTCAAATTATGCCTCATTGTCTTAGTGGAAATTTTCTTCCTAATAGCCCTCACAGATGGAATGAGAGATGTGAGAAACCACAGATTACAGTTTTCTAAACCTCTAAATTAATCACCATGTGTGGTTTTTAAGGATATTACAACAGAGCAAAATCATTAAGTGAGAGTGAGGGAAGCCACAAGAGAGTTTCCCCTGGTTGGCCTTCAAGATCCTCCTTTTGTAGATGTTGGCAGACACAGCTGGCGCTGACAGCTAGCTCTTATTTCAGAGAACTTCACCAAAATAAATCTTAATTAAGGTAAGTGATCGACATATTTTATCCATTACGGACTACTCAGCAGGCGCAGACAAGTGTTCAACCTGCAGAGAAATACACACTTGTGGTTATCGGCTGCACATTTGAGAGTTGCTTTATATTTAGCTTGTACTGGACAAAACCTAAATCTTAAATAGAGCTTCTGCAACAGCTCAACTTTGTTGCTGTCAAAGCTAGGGGAGGAGGGAGGAATGTCAGTGTTAGGAGGCTGAACTGCATATATGGAAAGCAGTGATGACTACCAAGAAAATGATGTACTAACACAAAGGCCTCCTGCTCTTCTGGGCATGCTTAACACCAGCCTCCGACATGATTGGAGCAAAGAAACTAATCTTTGGCTGGTGACATCCTGGCATCCAATCTAGCATCTAGCTTCTGTAAAGCTGCGAAATCTGGATAGTGTTATGTATCTCTTATCCTGATCTAGAGGATAACACGAAGGCCTTTAGGAAGCTCAGAAATATTACAGGAACACGTGTAAGGAAAGGGATGTAGTTTCATATCAGGAGAGTGTTTGCTTCTAAATGCCCACTGTTCCACCGTGAGAGATTCATCCGGTACATACCTGTTGTAGGTACGATGCCGTCGCTGCCCTCACTACAGAGGCGTGAGAGCAAGCTGGTCTTTCCAGCACCTGTCAAGCCAATGCACACCACATCATACTCTGGTCTTGGTGGTGGGGGTCCTTTACAGCACAGTGCCCGGAAACACTAAAACAAAGCATACAAAGCAATCAATATATAACTGGCCAATTAAAAGGGTTTGAGGAAGACAGAGATGTACACACTGCAGGAGGAGGGGCAGTGATTAAGCTTTTGCATCTGCTTTTAAAATAAGTGAGTTTTCTCTTTATGAATCAACCAAGTCAAAGTTTATTTTTTAACATGATGGAGCGTAAATATTGAACAACTAAAACTATGAGTAGCTTACAGTTTAATGTAATTGTGTCACAGGACAAAAGTCAACATGATAAATAAAAAAAGGACAAAAGTAAATAAGATGTTCGGATGCATGCATCTAAGTGGGGTTGCAACATGTTTTTGTCTGCATGTGGACCCTGTCTGATTGGGCCCTTATGGTGGCCAAGGCAGACCTGTCACTCCATGAATCACGGCCTGGGACCGAGGGCCTGCTGTGAGACATTAAGGAGCAAATGCGGTGTGAACCGTGAATGAGATCCTTAAATTTGTGTGGAGAGATCAGTATCCAAAACTAAAGAGAGATCTCTTTTATTAGCAAGACAGGAACCAGTCTGGACAAGGCAGGGCAGACACACACACACACACACACACACACACACACACACACACACACACACACACACACACACACACACACA
>JBBBVU010000012.1:5092947-5103237 GCA_037177055.1 Atherinosoma microstoma
TATATATATATTTCAATGTAACACATACTTAAGGCCATTAAGTTTGGTCCTCCTGGGCTTTTTCTAACCACCATCATGATAACCAGATGCCTGACAGGAGATTTTCCCAGAGGGTGCAGGATAGATGACTCCATGCTTGCACCTACAGGTATGATGGATTGTTTTCTTAAAGCCTTAACAGCAAAATAAAACAAAACATGGTGAGACTCCCTGATATGCTTTCTGTAGCTGCAGGTGATGAAATACAAGATTTACTCCACTTCAAAAAATGATGGCCAGTTAAGGACACTAAACAGGTGCCATTCATTACCCCAAAATAGATCACCTACACAAACGTGCACACATGCATACCCTGAAAGAACACACTGTGACATTTGGGGGACACGCATCATTCCCATTCCACGCCTCAACAATGTCCATCCAGTTGTGTGGAATGTTTTTGATGCAGTGAATGCTGAATATGTCTCCTGTTGATTTCAACAGCTTCGAACATGATATTGCAAAGACCAACTGGACTGAAATAACAGACATTAAGCAATAATAATATGACCCTGTCTGCAACAGCTCAACATCCCGTCTGGTGAAGCAGACCGTGTCTTACTTGAGTCGACAAAACAACCCACAAGCCATTATGCCTAACTGTCTGTGTGTGTACAGGAAGGCCCTGTTTTAAAAAATGATTTGCTTGTCACAGTTTTGCAGGCACATCATCCCTTTATTCTAATGCTGCATTCACTCCCCCCCCCCACCCCCCCAACCCCCTCTCTCTCTGTCCCCTATCTCCCCCACTAACCAATTCATTCATCCCACTTCTGTCTGTCTGGACCTCGTTTCAGACCTCCACCACTACTACCCTGACGCTAAGGTGTCTGGACAAGGAGACAAGCTGGAGCATATACACACATACATGGAAAGTCTAGAGTGAAGTTAGAGCGCCCCCCAGCTTTTTGCTGGAACATATAACATCTATTGCACTGCATAAAGAGAAGCAATGATATGCTGTAATTTACTTACTGTAAATGGATGTACATAATACATTAGCATATTGCATTTCCATTATTCCAGTTCACTTTTTCTTTCTGTACTAAACATAATGAGGAGAAACGAAGGAGGACATATAGCTTTCCTAAAATGCCAGACATTCCCTAAAGAATCAATTTCACCACAGCGAACACAGTGTTCTAAACACAAAGAGGAACACTGATGAGTCTGCCTGGTAATTAGGAACAAAAGTTCCATCGTCTCATTAATCTGGCTGAATTCCGTGACTGACCATCTGAAACCTTAAGTTTACTTATTTTTTTATCTTTTTAAATCCATCAAGACAGGTTTAGGTAGTGGATTGGGATTTTGAACAGATTGGAGCAACTACTGTGCATCCCTCTAACCTCTGCATTTCTCCTTTTCAGTAAACAGCTCCAGGGTTAGCCCTCTCCTATCTGGGCCGACATGGTAGCTTGTGACCCTGTGTGGTTGAGAAGGAGGCCAGATCAAAGGCAGAGGAGCAGCCTTGGAAAAACACTTGGGCTGAGAATGGACGGGATATCTGTCAGGAAGCCTTTCCCACTGGGCTCACTAGTGCTAGAGCCCAGAGATCAGGTTACCACCCAAAAACGCCGACATGAAAGAGGGGGCCACGCTCTAATCCGCATACATGGGGCTCTGTCTGTCCTCTACTTGCACTCCACCACCAATAATATCCCTTCTTCCCCTTGACTAAACTCTCCACCACTCGGTATCTCAGAGTCACCCCCAAACCACAACAACGAAACATGCCCACAAGCTTCTCTGCACCACCACCTCTCCCTGCTCCCAAACACTCAAGCTTCATCACAGAGGATTAACAGGAAACCCTGACACAACCCATTGTTAAGGAGACAGAGGGGGCTTGGGTGGCTTTGCCACCCCGATAGGGTCTTTTATTCCACTTAGGTTGTGATGCTTTTAAAAAGGAGATTGGAAGACTTCATGCCCTCACCCCACTTGCTAACCACACTGGCAAATAGATGCAGGCACTTCCACAACTCTTAGCTACATAGAAAAGGCACAGTGGCTGGCCAGGGTTGTGCAGCTGCATGCAGGGTCTAAGAAAAGAAGGATGCAAAGAGAAAGAAGCAGGGGCAGGGGAGGGCACATTTGTTGGAGTGTGTGGGATAAAGGGACTCTTCGGGATGAGGATGGTACATATGTGTATGTGTGTGGCAGGTTGTGGGGGTGGGTGTCAGTGCTGTAAATCTTGATGTCACTGACAGGAAGACTGTTGCAGGACCATTACCATAAATCTGACAAACACTAAGTTGATGGGAGGCTGTATCTGTCTGGTCAGGGACCAGTCTAGACGGTCCTATTGAGAGGTCCTACAGCGTAGCGCTGTTTGTTTTCAGCACCATCTGGATGTGGCAGTAAGTGCCCGCTGCTATGGTTCACATACTCATACACAATGTGCACCATTCCCAAAGCAATTGCAAAAGACCCTTACTTTTATATTACAGTACAACAACAGCATTGATTTGAAAGGTAAATCCAATTGGCATCATCAATATTATACATAATGCTGAAGCTGAGTGCATGGAAGCACATACAGTTTAAAAAGATGCAACAGAATTAAAATAATGATACTAAATACTGATGATACTATTGAGCATAAAAAGCCTCTTAAAGAATTTTGTAAGGTTAGCAAACCTGAACAAGAAAGTCATCCAGTTGTATCCAGGAGGACATTAACTGATTAGATTGGTGACAGGATAATATAGTAAAGTTCAACCTCTCAAAAAAAAAGGTCCCCTGAACAAGCATATAACACTTAAATCTGTGGTGTTAAATGCTTAAAAGTGTCCATAAATCTCTCCTTCTTAAGCTTCAGCAGCTCGAAAACTGCTGCTTAACAGATTCTTGCTTTTTTCCCCCTTGGACAGTGTTCCCCTAAAACACATCATCTACAAATAAAGTTTGGAAAACAGTTCCTTCACAGTCCAGGTTAAAGGTTTGGAAGCCCTTACTCTTTCGAACTTTTTCAAGTTGCATCCATGTTTTTTTACTGGTACTGTACATGTCATGTTCAAGTGATCAAATACAGATTTTCAATTGAGTTACTGCCATTTGATTAGAAAGAATATGTTCTCTCTTGCAACAAAGCCGACAAGAGTTCAGTTGAGGATAATGTAAGACTTAATCCAAGAGTTCAGCCAGCACTGCACGGGCTCCACATTTGTCCCCTTCAGTGAGGCCAGAAGTGGGTTACAGTGCAGACTGGGGTGAATGCTCCCTTAGTAAAGCTCATTGCTTACACTTTATTCTTCCTTTATACAAATGCTCAAATGTGAACTCGGCAGCAAAGTTCATAACCTTCTAACCGCTACACTACAGAGACTGAAATA
Organism: Atherinosoma microstoma; assembly: GCA_037177055.1. Classification (NCBI taxonomy): domain Eukaryota; kingdom Metazoa; phylum Chordata; class Actinopteri; order Atheriniformes; family Atherinidae; genus Atherinosoma; species Atherinosoma microstoma. The sequence goes on from JBBBVU010000012.1 coordinate 5,096,325, forward strand.
TATTTTTAAAAAGAGCCTAAAGAAAAGAAAAGATAAATAACGGTGTGTTTTCACAGTATAAAATCAGTCACACCAAGGGAGTTCACCAATATAATAGGTTGAAGATGAAATGGGTTTGATGGGTGTGATACTAATAGAAAAAACATAATCGAAACAGCAAACTCAAAAGCGGTGCCCCAACCAACTCCACCCCCACCAACACATTTATCTGTCTGGAGCCTACCTTGGAGCTACTGCGTGTTTTGCAACATCTACTGGAAAAGTACATTAGATGGAGAATGAGAGGGATAGTACAAAGCAGCCCACCCACAGGGCTGCTTTCATGTTACCTTCTATTTGTAAAAGAAAATAACAGACTGAGGTGGTGGCAAAGCAGACGCATTCATACGCTGAGGACACCTTAACTATAAGAGGCATCCAGGGGATAAATGAGGCCACTGATCCGAAGGGTTGAGGGGGTACCATCAGGGGTCACAGGGTTTATAAATCTTAAAACTAGAAAGGATGGCCACATTAGCATATGGCTGCAGCAAAAAATTTAGGTTTCATGGGCACAGTGTAGGGCAAAAAGATGTTTTTCTGCACCCATATAGAGGATCAAAGCTTGAGGGGCCCCCTTTTGAAGGTCCTGAAACTAGTGTGCAAAAACCAAAGGGGGTGCGGGGCGCCCCATCTCACAGACATAAAAAGGATGGGTGGATGGGGAGGGTACTTGTCTCACTTACATCAGTTGTAGCTCATTTTCATACAGCATCTCTATTGACAGCTAACTCAATTTTCCCTACAAACAAATGACGGGGTCCACCTTCTGAGAGTGTGGGAAAGTCTCAAGCTTGAATATTGTCATTAAATGTGACATCTCCCCATGTACAGTTTTTAGGCCCCTCTGCAACAAAAAACAAAAAAACAAAAAAACTGATTGGGAGCTGACAAACAGTGAATTTCTATATTGTGCAGAAACACAGAATTGGGTTAATGAATAGAAGGGGCAATTAACATCCATAACACCACAACGACCTTGTTAAACAAATGTTATTGGGGAGGAGAAGAGAAAAGCAGTCTATAGCTTTTTTCATATACCAGTTGGGCTTTATAGACGGTTTGTTTTTTGTGTGTCTGTCTTAAGTTGTGTTTGAATTGGATGAATAAAAGAAAGAAAAGAATGAAATAAAAAATATGTCCTTGTTAACCTGCCACTGCTCCACCTTGGTAATTGACACATGCAAAACATTGGTCCCACAGTCCTGCATTGATGTGTCCTTACACACATTGAGCCGGCATCGTGTAATCAGCTGAGTGACGACAGCACTGTTTGTTCGACTGGCGACTTCTGTGTTGCCAGGGCAATGTGTGTAGGCTCGTTATACCTTTGTTACCAGCTCCACACACATGATGCGCAATAAAAGTAAATCTGTCCCGCCTTGAAAGGACATACGCAATAAAAGTCTTATGACTAATTAAAGGGGACACAGAAAACAAATTCTTCTGAACAGAATTGATCAATTGTCCTCTGGAGATAATTGACTATCCGGATCTAAATGCAGTATCAAATTCAAATACTTCAGAATCTCTCACTGGATCACATTAATGCTACCTTTCAACATCTGCAAGTTGTTATAAATCACAATTTCAAGTACATGAGCCTCCACTACTCATTTCTAAAGAAAGCCAATACATAAATCAATAGTAGTTTTACTTAACTTTAAACTGTGGGACTACCTCAAACATTCCTTTGATTTACTTATAAATACAACCCTTGATGTGACACAGTGATGCTTCCAGAGGAACATATTCAGAATATTATTGGTCATGATCGTTCAGTTCCATTAGAAAATGAGGGAGCCCCAAATGGTCTCTCCAGCATAAAAACAACCTATAAATAATAATAATTAATGCAAACGTTACATGTGCAGTACTGAGACTTTTGACTTAGTTTTCATATTAATCAAAAATACTGTATATGTATATATGTATGTATTCTGAATCAAGGAACTGCATATGTGCTGTTTTTTGTTTTGTTTTTTCTCAGGTCAGTGAAACTCTACATGTGTGCAACGGCTGCTGTATGCTCTTCTCAGTCAGAAAGCAGAAAAATCTTTTCAGTGTCTTGCATCCAGATGGACTGTGTCCAGTTTGAGATATTCTAATTCACACATGGTTGAATGCACTGCAAACTCACCAGAGTGACCCCTTATGAGCAGAATTCCTTTCATCTGTCGGAAGCTGTGACCACTGTTCAACAGGAAAAAAACTTTTGCATATGGCGGCAAGTGAAGGGCAGTAAAGGGCAAATTCTGAATGTAACTGGGTTTAGTTAGGAGATCTCTTTGAACTATAACTCTAGCTATGTTTAGGTTGTATATGAATAAAGGTATATCATAATGTGCAGTTACTTGCATTGATTGCATCAAGATTTGTTACAAATGTGAATTTAAAAAAAAACTTTCGATAAGATTCCTAAAAAGAAAAATAAACTATGCAGAATATCTGCAAATAACCCTTTTACCTAAAACATTCTGGGTAATAGAAATAGGAATACTTGCACAACATCAACAAAATAACTCCTGCAAAAGTGGATACCACGTCACTACTATTAGACGCTGATGCACCAATATCCTTCCACCAGTTCCATGTCTTCTCTTCACGGTGGCACAGGGATAGAATAAGATAATCTTGCACTTGTTTCACTTCACACTTTAGTTTTAACCTTTGTTCTCTTATATAAGTCAGCTATTGTTGTCATTGTAACAATGCATTTAAATTAAATGGCTCAGGTGTATCTACAGGAGATAGGTTCCATCATTTTTGTGAAATGATCCAGACTCAAACAGTTTGGTTAACATGCAACATATTTCATCTTAAAATCCTTTTATTAAGAAAGCACTCCCATCTGGTTCCAGTAAACACTTATTACCAGCTGATGTAGACACATTTCTGACATGGTGGAGAGAAAGTTGAGGGGCTGGACTAATTTTGTGGATCAATATGAGAGATACAGCACCAACGTCAATCATCTGGTGGGATTTCCCATCAGACAAATCTAATGTCATTCTGTGTCATAACCTTTTCCACCGAGCTCAAGTCTTTCAGTCGTTGGGGCGTTTCGCCACGTTTGTCAGAAGTTAACCAGACACATTGTTTTAACCTTTGCTGAAGGAGCCTCATTCCCAGGGACAGGCTGTGTAAAAGGGTCAATGACTTCAATAGGCCTTCATTAAACACAGTTAGTGTCAACAGTTAATTATGCAAATTGGGGGACCCCTCATGTGGTTTGAGGATCCCTAGCCTCTCCCTTTCACTACAGCCTCAAACACAAACAACACCCTGCAGATCCACACACACAATATAGTACACACACACATTCATTTATTATGCCATGTATATATTATGGTCTTCCTCCAACATTTTTTTTCCAAGCAGGGATAAACACTGGAGTGTTATGGTTCGAATACTCAAATATTCAATGAGGCTCACATTGCATTTTGGTAGAACCTCCAAAGGGTCCTTGATCTGCAATAATAAAAACATACCAAGTTAACATAGTCAAGAAGGGGGTAAGGGACTGTAATAAGCATGATATTTACCACCTTCCTCTCAAACTTCAATATAATTCAATTTCCCTCCCATCTATTATGGAGAGAGAGGAGTGGCTAGATAAAATGGCATCTCCATTCTTTTATTTGTTATTTTGCTTTTCTACCATTTTGTCTGACAAGACTTCTCCAAACAAATCTCAAATAGCTTATGCAATTCTAAATCACAACCAGATTTTGGCCTCCACCAGTACAAACCCACCAAGTAAAGCTGTGGGAGCAAGGCTGTATTCCTTCACCATGTGATGCAGGTGTCATGTTTTCTTTTGATTCAGAAAAGAACATCTTTCAACAACCCCACAGACCCACAGCAGACTATTCCTCAGTAGATGCTCCGATGCCAAATTGAGCAATACTGCCTGCATTACTGGTTTTCATTTTTACATTTCAGTGGCACACTTACACAGCCTATTCCAAAATGTGCTTAATATGAGCTTTGTTTAATGTACAGGTGTTATTTAGTGCATATCCATATGGAACTTATAAAAGGATGGAAGAGGTAAGAACGGGCCAGCAAACAGAGGGAGTCGGTAAAGTTTGGCTGCACTTCATGATTACGAGTATAAGGAAAGTCCAACCAGGTCTAACAGCAAAATGTAAAATCATCATGAAACCAAAATCACTGTATCTTTGCGAGGGAAAAAGAAAGATGCATATTGTTCATACTGTCGGTAAGAGCTGTTGTATTTTAGAGGAAGGTCTTTTTCAGTGAAACCAATCTGTTCAAAATCACAATCCACTACGTAAACCTGTCTTGGTTGATCTGAAAAATAGAAAATAAGTAAACTTCACCACCTGGTTAGTCTGAAAAAGGAAATGTGTATACAGAATCTAACTACTTATAGTTTTATGTCTAAAGCCAACCACATTGTTTTTAAATGCAATCACCTTAATAGTTTTAATTCCTAATGCCAAAGTTTCCATTCTTAAACAAAACCATTTGCGTTTAATGCTTAAACATTACTGCCAGATTCAAACACTTTAATCTAATCAATGGGTTTTCATGCCCTCGTCAAACCACCTTGTTTTAATACCCTAAATTGAGCAAGGACTTATTAATGCTGAACTTTATCGAGTTTTTAATACTAAACCTAACCATATAGACAACAGCAGAAACAACAGGTTGTGGGTCGGAGAGATTAAATCTGCTCCTGTGGTTCAGTGTTCTCCTAACTCTCCCACTACTTTTATCAACAAACACCAAAAAATGAATAATCTCCAAATACCTTATTGGCACCTCTTCACAGAACAAATAACTTCTACAAACATTTATTTGAAAAAAACAAACAAAAAAAATGGCTGAAATCATACAGGTATGTTCAACTGAATGGGAGAAGAATACAACTGTGTTCGGCCAGTCTGGAGAAAATATGTTCTTCACGTTTTCCTGAAAATACTTCTTTGAAGGTGAATGAGTGCATTGTCACAGGTCTGGTGCTCTGTGTCTTTGGGAACTCTTCAATTCAATTCTGCCATTTGTACAGGACACAAAGAAAATCTAAATCTCATTTCTCTCTCTTCTCTACAGTGAAGCCATTTCATAAATAACGCACATCAGTATGTACAGTAAAAATAAAAGTTTAAACAATATAAACAATATACACAAATTATAGCGGTCCAACACTTTGATAGGAATATATCAGTATGGCTAAAACGAGGCACGATTTTATCCTGAAGCATGTTCATGTGCTAAGTAAATCGGTGCTTCAAGTTGCACCATGTTCTTCATCTGCAGTCGACATTGTTGTGGCTCCCAGTTTGAAAGTTTTATAACTGCACTCCAGTTTGAACTTCGACATCTTTGCACTGCATGCTGTTTGATTCAGGATCTAGCTTCTGCTTGTTGGTCTCTTTGTAGAATGAATGTGCTACCAAGGGGATGCGGTTTTAATAAAAAATGCAGCACTTAGCTGTTTGTACAGAGCTGCAGATGCACTCATTCAAAAGTCATTTTATTTCTTGCAATTCCACAAAACAAAGTACCGCACTCACAGCAGAGCTTCCTCCTCATACAAACTTTGATAATCCAGAAAATGTATGATTTTGTACATGTCCAAATTGAATTTCTACAATCTCTGTAAAGGGAAGGTCTTGCACACACAATTTTGATGCCCTCATTAGGAGGGGCCAGGAACCCCAGGTTGCAAACTGCTGCTCTAAATGATCCTGATCTGTATGGACCATCACAAAAAACCCTGAACCTCTCATATACTGACCTGTAAAAGCTAAAAAGATTACTGCTTTAAAACTTCTAGCACCTTAACTTCATAGCAATGGTATCATTTCAGAACCAGTGTGCTGAAGTAGGCTACAGAGCCAATGTCACAAAAATATGTTGGGCTAATACCTTATAATTGCAGTGTGAAATGTGTGTGATAAATGAAGAAGATGAAAAAAGCTAAGAGTGTATATAGGCATGTAAACTACTACTATACAATATGTGTGACACACAGGGGATATCTATCTCTTTTTATTTATATACTGTATATATTATATAATATAACAACCACTCAAACTCACTCCTAGATTTTAGAGTGACCGATTAACCTAGCATGCCTGTCTTTGGATGGTGGGAGGAAGCTGGAGTACCCGGAGAGAACCCACGCATACACAGGAAGAACATGTAAACTTGACTAAGAAAGGCCGCTGTTCAAACCTCTCTCCAGCTGAGGCTCAAACCACTAACTTTCTTGTTGTGAGGCTGTGGCGCCAACCTCCACACCACTGTGCAGCCCTATATATGTATAATTCAGTTAAAAAAAAACATAACAGCTGATTGATTTATCTTTAGGTTTTTTTGCTTATTAAAGAAAACAGTAATTAATTTGTAATATAGACTATGATATATTAACAGCTAGGTAATGGTCCAATTAAAATTAAATTAACTTTCTTACATCCACATCAAGTCTGTCTGACTGGTTTAGTTGTTGTTGCATTATCCTGACACCTACTGGATGACTAAAATATTTCAACACTTCACATTTCACCTGAAAACAACTACCTTGTTGATGCATTATTGCCATGAACACCTAAAATCATTGTGAAAAGTCTATTAGTTCAGTCAGTGTGAGAAATGTAAATATGGCCATTATTATTGTTTTTATTTTTACAGAAATGGATAAACAGCATGTGAAACATGTGCAACAGACAGATGTGATACTGACAGAACAAGAGCCAAGAACTTAGTAGCAAAATCATACTTTACTGGAAGAGGAGATAGGCACTAGACAAAAAAAAGAGAAAGGCGCGCACACACACACACACACACACACACACACACACACACACACACACACACACACACACACACACACACACAC
>JBBBVU010000012.1:5130474-5145291 GCA_037177055.1 Atherinosoma microstoma
TTATGTAAAGCACTTTGAATTGTCTTGAACCTGAAAATGTGCTATACAAATAAACTTGCCTTGCCTTGCCTTGCCTTCTGATTTTTGTTATCCTTGTGGTTTTAAATTACACGAATAAGATAAGATATAGACTATAAATTGAAACATTTCTGAAATATTTCAAATCATTTCATTCTTCCTCCTGTGAATTTTATATTTTAAAATAGTTGGGGGAAAGTGGCTAAACTAAAAGAGCTGATTGAAAGAAGAAGTACCGAGTTCCAAAAGGTAGGTTTTTATTGGAGGTTTTATAAGCTGCTCAAAAACTGCTGAGATACACTGTATCCTTTTGGCACCATTAGACCATTTAATCCTAATAGATTATCAAATGTTGCTTTATCAGTGCGAAAAAATATCATTTATATGCCTTTACAGAGGATGAGCAAAGAGAAACCCATCCTCAATTTATGGTAAGTATGAGCTCTTTGCAACAATTCCATAATTAAGTTCATGGGAATGCCTCATTAACAAACTGATCCGTCACACATTGTGTGTGATAGATCGCTCATTATGCGATCAGATGAAAGAGAAAGCACTAGAGCTAAAAATAGAACTACAGGAGAACACAGTGACTGCCTGCTCACATGATCAATAGATTGATTTGTGTATGTTGTGGATTGGTGGTTTGAATTGGTAATTGAAATCAAAATTTAATAAAAATGATTTACAAAACTGACTTGAAAATAGACCTACAGTAAGCCAGTCAGCCACTCAGCTTTTAACTCAAATGCATTAAATGAGTGTTAAGAATATGGAGGGGTCAGGATGATGTCAGCATTTTGTAGACGGCATTCCTTTAGAATGATGGACGATGACAAATTGTTGGCAAGATACCAACGTGAATTTCCAGTATATCAGTTACATCATATACTGATGTCTTGTTTCAGTCTTATTTGAATTTTTTTTTAAAAACGAAACAAAATTCCTGACTTCCCGACTTTGACAAGCCTGCTCATATGTGATTGATAGTTCTGTAAAATCCCACAAAGATTTATTTCAAACATGAATAGCACCCAGTTGTAGGAAGCCAAAAAGAAAGTCTAATAAGCTGAGTTAGATAGTCAGGAGTGAGTTTTAACTTACAACACTTTGACCTTATGTTTATCAAGATATTATTGTTACTATTATTATCATTACACTGTCTATTATATTGCACCATACTATACTGTATTAGTATATGACATGCTGTGATATAATAATATATTATATTATACTCTATTGCTATTGTTATTCAATATATAGCCTATCATAGATTACACATTACATTATTCTACTGCACTATAATGTATTGTAGTGTGTATTTCTATCATGTTACTGTCTTATATTTAATTTACTGTTTTACATTTACACTGTTTTCTGACTCGTTTCTTGTTGTTGTTGTTTTGTCTGTTTCTTTTACTTCCCACATACTGTGAAACCTGAACTCTACCCTGACAAGATGGACATCAAATTCCATTATTTGTCTCTACACAGATGTAATGGCTTTCATTTTTCTATTGTTCAGGTTTATATTTCATTTTTTTAAAATAAAAAGTTATAGTCCTAAGTAAAAGATTTGAAGTGATTTTGTAAAATAAATAGATTAATAATAATAATAATAATAATAATAATAATAATAATAATAATAATAATAATAATGACTGTCGTTGAGTTTTTTTGTTTTTGTTTTTTTTTATTGCTGCAGGCTAAATGTAATTTATTCCCTCATATAATCTAATAAATGCTGGTAAATTTGTTCCATAGTGTGTTTCTCAACTCTGGGGTTAGTCTAGATGACTTGAATGAGTCGCCAGTGGTTGATTCGTGCTGTCTGGCTGGATTTGCAGCATGTTGTTGCTCCGCCCTCGACTATTCAGCCTGCCCGACGTGCGGTTGCTGCGCAGCGCTCAAAGGCAGAAGTGTCCGACTGGAGGGAGCGGAGGGAGGCTGGAGAGGAGCTCAGATTAGCGTTGGAGCACAAAAATATCGTCAGTGTTCACGAGCTGCAACCTCTGGACTTAAACCACCACCGCTTCCACTCCGGTTTGATCTAAGCCTGAGGACCAAGCACAGGGCGACACTAACAGAAATTTGTCACCCTGCGAGAAGTTTCTACGCAGAGTTTTGGTAGTTTTTTTTTTTTTTTTTTTTTGCTGGTGGGGGGGGGAGTGGGTGGGTGGGTGGGCTGTCTGAGCTTGCCCAGCTGCCCGCTGCGCGTCCCTCCTGCCCGGACCAGCCAGCCGTAAGTGAGCCCGCTGTCCTGCTCTGTCATCCAGCTGTTGGGAATCATGGCGCTCAGAGCCAGAGCGCTGTACGACTTCAGCTCAGAAAACCCGGGGGAGATATCGGTGAAGGAGAGCGAAGTCCTCACTTTGTACAGCGAACACGACATTGAAGGTTGGTTTGAAGGGACGAACAGCCGAGGAGAAAGAGGACTGTTCCCCGCTTCCTATGTGGAGATCTTGAAAAACGACGGCGCCTCAACGGTCAACAACAACAGCTGCAGCACATCTGGGGACACATACCCGGACTCCCGATACGCCAACGTCCCATCCGGAGGTTTTGACGGTTCTTATAAACCCAAAGTTGAAAACTCTTCTAAACCAGCTCCTCCAGGTTTTAGTTCTTTCTCAGTTCCACTACAGCAGCAGCAGCATCTTCCTCAGCAGCAGCATGGTTATCAGCAGCCCAGCCAGGGCAGCGATGATGACTGGGATGATGACTGGGATGACAGCTCCACGGTGGCAGATGAGCCAGGGACTGTGGGAGGAAAGTATCATGACTTTGAAGGCAACGGTCCCTCCACGTATAGAGTTTCAACATCCTCAATGTCTAGAGGTAACGCACAGCAAGCGAAGAGCTCGGCTACAGTCAGTAGAAACCTGAACAGGTTCTCGACCTTTGTCAAGTCTGGAGGAGAGGCGTTTGTGCTCGGGGAGGCGTCGGGCTTTGTGAAAGATGGGGACAAGATCTGTGTGGTGATGGGTCAGTACGGTCCAGAGTGGCAGGAGAACCCTTACCCATTCACCTGTGCAATTGACGACCCCACTAAACAAACCAAGTTCAAGGGCATGAAAAGCTACATTTCCTACAAGCTGACCCCCACACACACGCAGAACCCGGTGAACAGGAGGTATAAGCACTTCGACTGGCTGTACGCGCGCCTGGTGGAGAAATTCCCCGTCATCTCAGTGCCACACATCCCAGAGAAGCAGGCCACGGGGCGCTTTGAGGAAGACTTCATCTCCAAGAGGAGGAAAGGGCTCATATGGTGGATGAACCACATGACCAGCCACCCTGTTCTGGCCAGGTGTGATGTCTTCCAGCACTTCCTCACCTGCAACAGCACGGACGAGAAGGCCTGGAAGCAGGGGAAGAGGAAGGCGGAGAAGGACGACATGGTCGGAGCCAACTTTTTCCTCACCATCAGCCCTCCACCTGCTCCGCTGGACTTCCAGGAGGTGGAGAGCAAGATAGATGGATTCAAGACTTTCACTAAAAGAATGGACGACAGCGCCTTGCAGCTCAATGCCACTGTCAACGAGTTTGCGCGCAAGCAGATCAGTGGCTTTAAAAAGGAGTATCAAAAAGTGGGGATGTCATTTAAGGTCCTGAGCCAAGCCTTTGAGATGGACCAGCAGGCGTACTCTGCAGGACTCAACCAGGCTATCTCCTTCACTGGAGATGCCTACGAATCCATCGGAGAGTATTTTTCTGAGCAGCCCAGCAAGGATCTTGATCCGATCATGGATTTGTTAGCTCTTTACCAGGGGCACCTGGCAAACTACCCAGACATCATCCATGTCCAGAAAGGTAAACTAACATAGCTGAGACATTTTTTCTTTAGATTTCCCACATAATGTTTATCAGATATAAAGTTGTTTGGAGAAATCTTTTCATAGCCGGTGTTAAAAAAAAACAAAAACAGGCCAACAGGTGGTCCATCTGTTATGTTCTGAATGATTAAAACCTTTTATATAAGTCAATAATTGGACCAAAGGCAACATAATTATGAATTAAGTCTAAAAAAATGGGTTTAAACCCCAAAAATAAACAAAACTTTTTAAGCAATATGAGTTGAAACCTCAAATCTCATATTAAGTAAATACAATTAGTTTCAGGAGGTGTTGCTATTGTTAAAACAACAGCCAGCTTATTATAGAGCTTATATCAGTTTGCAACACAAACAGGCGTGTTGGCTTCCAGGCTGCTGCCACTGTTTGACCCACCTGCCGACTGAATAGGGAGGCACCCATTTGTCTGTGGTTTTTTTCCGGTGAGGTAATTCTTTGCCTTACTTCAAAACAAAGCAAGATTTACAGGATAATCCCCCGCAAACGTCCAACCTATGTGTGTTTTCTGGGCCTTTGCACAGATAAAGTAGATGGTTACACAAATCTAGGCCATTTTCCTACATGCCTCTGACCCAGTCATTGTTTTCGCTCTGTAACAAAATGCCACTCTCATGAGAGGCAACGCTGTTGTGCCAAAGGAAAAGGGGGTTGAGGAAGTGTTTATACGTCTCTGAGTGTGTGTGTGTGTGTGTGTGTGCAACAGTTGCTTCCTTCTTATAAAGAACCATAATGCATTTATTTAACTGAAGAGGATGAACTGTTTTGATTAACACAAGCTCTTCAGTCCATCATGTAAATGGGGTTTATTCAGCTCTGCGGGTCAATGTTCAACTGGTCCACCTGATGGGTTGATAACATAGCTGCTTTGGTTTGGTTATCCAGTAACCACTGCTCAGGGAAAATATGGGATATGCACATATGTTTAGTACTGTGTGTTCTGGGTATATTCTTACTGCAGTGTTCTACAATCCTCTCTAGCGATAGCTCTGGTAGAGTTGTATTGCTTAATGTGGTAATTGATCACTGGACCCGTCAGGATTATTTGATCCGATCAGATGATTAGAGTGACTTCCATTCATCTGCATAAAAACAGCTGGACAAAGACCATATGGAAGGATATTCTCCACTAACATTTCTGCACCATTCTTCTGTAATAGTTTAACGACACCAACTGTTTATCACCAACAATGACTTGAAAATTTGAAGACTTATTTGTCGTAGCCAAAAGTCGGCGGTCAAACGGGCTAAAGCTGATTATCTCGAACTAGTATGGATAAACTGAGCAGAAAAATACATGTATTTCAACACAGTTATGGTGACAGTGAATTATAAACTCCAATTGGGTCCTAGTGGAGAGAAAGCTGACTATCCAAAACCAGTGGTTAAAAATCTTCTGTCTTCCATGTTTACAAATCCTGCTCATAAGTCGTTTACTCTGATTGTAATGTGCGTTTAGTTGGTAGGACCAAGGTTGATGTGAGAGAGAATTAAGGCTTCGATTAACAACGTTTATCCTCACAGGTTAAATGGTTTTTTATGTGACGAACAATTACTTGGATCAGAATCTTCTCGCAACTTTAACTTGTCGAGAGAGATGAAAATCTACATCAGATATAAATGAGTTTTTAACCAAAATCAGTTTCAGTGGAAGAATGCTGTTGGACTCGAGCGTGATTTTATCTGTTCAGACATCGGTATAAAAGAAAACATTCTGCACAAACCGAAACACTCCTCCTACTTTCAAGTTTAACCTGACTGACTTCTTCCCCAACATCAGTATGTACCAATATGTTTGCTTTCGCAATGGCATTTTCAGCTGAGAATTTAACCTGAAATGTGTAGGATGCAGGACATGGACCGGTATACGCTTCCATTTGCAAGTTGGAGGGTTTGTAAGTGCTTAGTGTTGCCCTGCAAAAAATTAAGTTATGCATCATGCTGGTGACAGTGCCTGTGAACATCTTTCTTCGGCCCCTGCAGACACTGGGCCCATTCACTCCACAATAGATGGTGAGGGGGAAACAGGACGGTCTGTGTTTAGGCTGCAGTGGGACACAAACTTCCAGTCAGCTCAAATCAAGTTTCCCACATAAGCCACGCACGGCTCAGATACAACGACACGACCGCTTAACACCAGAGGTGTCCTGCAGGGTTTAGATGTTTCCCTGCTGTGACACACCTGATTCACGTGGATGATATTGAATGTGAAAATACTTTGATTAGACTGTGTTTTTATGCTCGAAGGCTGTTCAATTCCTCTCTTTGTTCCGAGTCTGGTTCAGCCAGTTTGCTTCTTTTTACATATATATTTAGTCATTCCTTCTCCACTGAATCATGTTTTTGTGAGCCTGAATCATTTTGCAACTTTCTATTTATAGGGGAAGTAGAAGAAAAAAAAAGACTAATTCTCTCTGGAAGAGGTTCTAAACATGTTTGATGCCACAAAAAAGGATTATTTTGTGTGCCTGTGTTTCATTAAAAAAGTTCCAGAGGGCCTTAAACACAAACAAAACGCTACTAAGATGAATGACGTTCATGCTCTAAAGTCTATTTCTGTTGTCTCATTGATTCAGCATCTTGGCTTCTCAAATATTGCAGGTTTGAGTTTAGAAGTGAGGAAGATCTTTTTGCTTCCTCTTTTTTTCCCCCTTCTCTCATGGTCTATTTCTGTGTGTGTGTGGGGGGGGGGTTGTCCATCCTTGCCTATCCCTATGTCTCATACATTACCGTTTGTAGCTTGGTCCCATCTGTAGTTTGATGACATGCGAAAGGAAATGTCCACTCCAGTGTTATGGCCCTGTGACGCAATGAAGTCTATCGCTGCCTGCACCCAACATGAAGCCAGGCCACAACCTCCGTTGTCTTAAACCAAAGTATCCATTTCCTCAGCTGAAATGGCTGCACACAGAAACTTGCTGCCAGTAGGGATTAAGAGACCGTTTACCTACATGATGCATTGGGAGAGCACTTTGAATCCATCCAGGTGAAAACATTGTAAACCTGCAACCGTTGGGATGTCCCTGGAGATGGCCTTGCAGACATATCAGTCTTATCAACAGCTGAATTCCATTTTTAGCTTCCTACTCCATGCAGATGTTTATTTGTCCTGGCGGCAAGTGAAACCCAAGCTTTCCTGAAGAGGGACTGACCATCACCTTATTGATCTCCACCTCTACAGGGACCCCATTAGCCATTAGAGTGCAGTTTCACAGGGACAATGCTAGCTCATGCTGCTGATGCATTTTACTTTCAAAAGATTTATTGAGCATTACAAGCTTTATTTTAGACTCAAACTGGTGTTTAAATGGCAACGGGATAACACTTTGCTTTTGTATTTGAGACTTTTGTGAAAGGGGAAGGAAGGGGAGGGGTTTCACAGATACGGGCTATTAATGGGACAGGCTGTTATAGAAACTAGATGTTCCTGATAAGTGTGGAAAGTAACATTTTGAAGGTTTTCATTCGCCTTTATATTAAACCGCGATTGCAGCAGCTTAAAGTGTGAAGCGGTGAGAACGTCATCCTTTTTCTTTTTGTATCAGAACTGATGTTCCAATAATTCCATATCAGGTGAATTAAAGTTGGTTTGACCTCTTTTAAGCAGTATTTTTTCCCTATTCAGCACATCCCTCAAAGAATATTGTCCTTTTATCTGATTGCATCTCACATTTGTCACCACATGAAGTGATAAAACAATGGCAGGCATGTAAAGGGAAGCACCGGTTTACTAGGATGTCTGCTCTTCCTGCTTAGTCAGCCTCACACTCCCGTGCAAACGCTGCAGGCTTGTTTGATATATTGTTACAGGTTATTTAAATGTCATCTACTGCACAAGTGGTTGATGGAGGTAGCAGAGTGATGAGATGGGGATTGCTGCTGGCCGCTCGCTCGCTCGCTTGCGCTAGTTCGCTGTTGTGTAACCAGGGATTACATAAGAGCTGAAACGGCTCCCTCCAGTGAGCCCGGAAGGGCTTTGAGCCCCCTCCGTACACCCTGGGAAGACTTCTACTCAGGTCATTATCAGCTTCTTTGTAACATAAACCTTGTTTTTTTTTTTTAAATAAACAATGATGTTGTGAGTAGACATGAAAATGTACATCACCCAGTTTGCAGCATGGATCTCTTTTACAATCAGCAGTTAAAGCAGAAGCAGGGAGCTTAATAAAAAGCCTTCAGATGCAGCACAGCTTCATAAAACCATCTATGGGGATAAAATCTTGCCTTTGCAGATTTCTTGGATCACAAACTCTGATTATAAATGATGGATTATTAGAATCACTGTACTGTGTTGGCTGACATTATTATTGGCCATGTAGATTTGTGTTTTTTACTATATAAGGTTTCATATGATTGTGTTTCCGATGACCCTGAGATGGATGGAGCCTGTGTAGAAGATGGATAGACGATTGTATTTCAGCAGGGATGCACAACGTTCGATTTATGCTGTGCCAATATTTTCCGCTGTCGTCGATGCTGATATCTATGCTCATCATGTCTGTCCTGCAGAGGGATCAACATCTTATTATGCCAACTTTTGATTCAAAAGCAGATTGGTGTTGCTGCAATCGCTTTACTGGTCTGTCATATTGGAGAGTCAGATTTACTGGTCTGTTTGTGTTCCTAACCTCACTTTTAGGTCATGGGTTGTGAAAAGGAACAAGCTGGCCGGTGGAGTTCAGGCATTGGGTGAAGATGCCAGGTGAAGTTTTTCAGACATGTCTGACCAGGAGAGGTCGTGTCTCTCAGCTAACTTGGGGAATGGCTCAGTAATTTATTGGAAGAGATGGATGGCTGATGGATGACTGAACATACATAGGTCCAGTCCTAATTCCTCCCATAGACTCTACTACTTGGTCCTATCCCACATTATGCAATGGTTGAGTAACTTTTTTTCTTTTGGAGATGAATGATTAGAGGTCTGGCAGCCATTGAAATGACCTAACACCACACTTTAAGAGCTATATGACCACTATTCCTTGATCCTCCAAAAGAAAAAGGAAACCTTACTTTTGCAACACTGTGTAATTCCCCTTCTTTAAAAAGAAAAAATACATACAAGCATAGTTTAATTTTTCAATTCCAGCTTGTTAAATATTTAGTTTTTTTTGTTTTGTTTTTTAAAAAGAAGAATTAAATAGCATCAAGTTGTAGTTTAAACAAAAGGTGTAACCTGGTTTGTTCTATATTTTCTGGCATCCCACAGAAAAAAGAAGAAGAAAGTAATGATTGAGTTTTGCTGAACTTGCCCAATATTATTATTATTATTATTATTATTATTATTATTATCAGTGGTTCTGTTTTTAGCAGCTTGACTGAAGCTTATTTGCAGCATCTCTAAGTGATGTGGCGCTGCATAATGCAGTTTGCTGACACCGTCTTCAGCCTTCCTCCTAACATTTCCATAGCAACAATCACTTTTTAGTTAGTGGGCTTTTAAAACACAGGAAGCTAGAGACCTTTACAGTAATCACCTTTGGGATTCGTACTTGTGTCTTTAAATATCTGTATTCGTTCCTGTCTTTCTTCTTCACATTTCATATCAGCCCTGCTGTTTTCTTTGCCTTTTTCTTTGCTAAGTTCAGTCAGTTGTACATTAAAACTAATTTTAAAGATTAAGGAGCTGCAACCTGAAGGCAAACTGGTCCCATTTCTGGGAAAAAGGGTGCAGAGAGATATCTTTATGGGAAGGTTGAATTCTAAAGTGTGCCACATTGTATCGCCTTCAGTGTTGAATGCTGCGCTTTGATAAAGGAAAAGACTATAAAATTATTAGACTTTGAGGGGATGTGAAAAGGTGGTAGGTTGAGTCATCATGTCCTTTTGTGGTCTCACATTTCAGGAAACAAGAAGGTTGAATCATAGACAGTCGATTAAGACACACGATGACAAAAGAAATGTCAAGACACGCTAATTCAGGAAGTTTTGCTTCATGCCTTACGGGCTCAAATCTCACCTCCACACCTAACACTCAGCGGATTATTATTGTGTCTCAACTATTCTTTCCCTTGCAACATGTTTTTATAGTCTTGCTTAATGTTTTTCTTTTTAAACAATTACAACATGTCAGCAGCAAAACTTAATAGCTCCACATCCGCATGCTGCGTGTCAACCCTTAATACTCACATTTCAAAGTGTTGAGCAAGTAAATATAATGATCATAATTCATAATGAGATCATTTGAAAATGTTTTCTTGATTGTTTGGTCGATTGTAAGAAAAGCTTGAAGAATGCACATCACAAATGGCTGATTTGGTTCATTTAATGGTGAAAAACAGAGACAAAGGTACCTTTTTAAATGCAGATAATCAGCAAGTCTTTTAATTAAATGCATTAAATGCTGCAAGGCTGCAGAGGTACCTGTACAAACCACGTTACAGAATTATTTTTGACAGGAATAAACTTAAAGAACCGCAGGTACACTAAGTTATGTAAGCACATATTAGCTCACATGTTGTCACCCGGTTTGCTTATATATGGCAAACCGGGTGAAGCGTCTTCACACAGAACACGCTCCTGCCACTTTCAGTTTTATTTTCAGCTCAACGCTTATTGAAAAGGACATCTCTTGTTTTAGTCCTCCAGAAAATGTCAGCAGTTTGATCAGACGTAAGCTTCGGGTGTTGTGACACTGCCTTCTGCTCCCATCAGGTCATCTGTTTGGAAAGCGGTGGGCACATGGCTGCACGATGACTGAAACCTTATTCTGCTAAGTAGAGAGACCGAAAAAGCTTGAAATGTTGTAAATCATCTTTTCTGTCTCGTTGCACCGCAAGAGTCCACCACAGTGACGAAAGCAGCGCTTCATAGCTGTGTGACAACTTGCAGCGGGCACTCATCATACTTTCAGAGTGACTGTGAGAGCAGAGAAGGGGAACAAAATACAGCCCAGCAATTATTTCATGTTTTATTTTTCCACCAAATTTCTTCTATTCTTTAACATACAATCGGATTTTCTTTTGCAGATGGAAAAAAAACCCATTAAGGGCAGATTATCTCAAATTAAAAACAATATTTTCTAAGAAAGTATGGAAGGAATTAGCATCTTTCTTCATCTGTAGAGCTTAATATTAAAATTTGGAGGAATTTTAGCATTAGTTAAAGCATAAACAGATCACCCCTTGACCTTTAATTCCCCAGATGGCTCTGCATGATTAAGTGGCTTTTATCTTCTGCTGATATGACCATGGATCTTTCAACAAGACGAGGCAAAAACCACATTCTGCACACATTACTAAGACATGGCTGCTGAAGAAGAGGAAATACAGTAGATTCTGGACTCTCCTGCCTGCAGTCATGAACAGAATTTGGAAATGAACAAATGCACTTTTGCACACCTTTAGTCATGTTTACAGGAAAGAATGGTACCAAATAACACCTGCACCGCCCTAACTTCTGGTGGTTTGGGTTTTTTTATTGCACACCCATAATAGTCGGTCAATAAAGCTGGGTGTAGTTTTGAGATCATACATGTCACTACATACGTGATATCTGCTAACTAATTGGACACCAAGCTGCATGTTACACATTTAGACATATACAACAGGGGTTAGATTTTAGCTTTGCTATTTTCTTTAATGCTGCAAGTATTTTAAGAAAGCTACGATCCAGTGTATGATGGCGTGCTGAGTGTGAACTAATCCAATGATGAGAGAGACAATCCTGCTCTCTAATAATTGGTTGCTTGTTTATAACGAACCTCTAATATAGATTGAGTATTGATTTTTCTTTCCTTAAGTTTGAAATACGAACTGCTCCACATCCCTAGAAGCAGTATTCTCCGGTCATGCTCACACTGGAGTTGCCAGTGTTGTTTGTCCTCAAAGCTGCCCACAGCCTTGGTAGCTGCTATCAGAAATTCCATCAGAATGTCCTTATATGGTTTTGAGAGAGCTTTAAATGACATAATGTGTTGGATATTTTTAACAGTTGGGGCCCGAACTTTTTTCTAAATTTAGATACAAATGTGGATCCAGTTCTCATGGATAGCTGGTCATATTCAATAATACTTTCTCTATTTCTGGTCAGTTTGATTTAAGTCCCAGTAAGCTGAACTAAATATGGCCTCTGTGTTTGCTTTGTTACAGAAAAAATGATTACGTACAACCCAGCAAAACATGAATGATTAAAAAGGCTGTCCTGTATTTAAGATTGGGTCTGAAAATCACAAGAAAATAAACTTTTCTGTTCTGACTCGCTGGGGGTGTAGCCAATGGGGACATCGATTTGACAGATCTCAGAACAGCTGAAATGAGCCGTACTATGGATCAAACGGAGTAGAGTTAGTTTTAATTGAGCCAAACTGCTTACTTGTGAATTTTCAAATGCACACAACTGAAAATAAATATGTCGGTCCCTCTCCGGCTGTCCTGCCGACGTTGCAGCAACAGATAGCTTATTTGCAGCTGTCCCCGGTAAAAGTTTGTTAAACTACCAGGTTTGTATTTAGGCGGGTGTTGGTTGGTAGTGATCCTTAACTTAATCACCATGACTCGGCACAAAATCCATCCTCCAAGTGACTACAGTTCTCTTAACTCTCTAAATCAAAGCAGTGTATTTAGGTAAATGCATGTACCTCTGGTCCAGTAACTATTGTGAAGCCTAACTGATTCTCATAGCTGGTTTTAGGCCAAGTCTCTCCAACATCTGCAGCAGTGCTCTTTACAGAT
Organism: Atherinosoma microstoma; assembly: GCA_037177055.1. Taxonomy (NCBI): domain Eukaryota; kingdom Metazoa; phylum Chordata; class Actinopteri; order Atheriniformes; family Atherinidae; genus Atherinosoma; species Atherinosoma microstoma. Next base: position 5,143,013 of record JBBBVU010000012.1, read on the forward strand.
TTATTCTAAATGGTCTATATCTCATTATTCCTCTGCAGTTAGAATAGGCTGAACAAGTTCTGCAAATTCACACTTTTTGGAAAGATTTATTTCTGTGACGAAGCTAGAAGAGTTGGCCAGTTAGATAGTTGCCAGATACACAGCAAGAAGGCGTAGCTGGCTAGGTAGAGGCTAATGCATCCGTGCTTGCTTTTTAAAAAAAATAATTCTGTCTTATTTGACTGCCCTTTAAGGCTGAGAATGTACTTTCTTTTAGTTGGAAGCACATGCGTTTATCGTAGCTGCTTCACGAAATTTGCGTTTGTTTGAAACGTGGTTTGTGCATGTCCTCAAAAATTAACGCTACGTGTTCTCCAAGGCAAGTTTATTTGTCTATTAGCACATTTCATGTACAAGGCAGTTTAAAGTGCACCAGCTGCAGTACACAAGTCACCATTAGGGGCAATGTTGGCGACCAATTTGACAGCGGTAAAAATGAGGGAAAGCTTTGAAGACAAGACACGGTTTACTTTTGGTTTAGGGGCCATCTACGATACCGTCTGGCGTTTTTTTTCACCTGTAATCTCAAAATGAACTAAATAGAAACCTCCTCTATTGTCGCCATGTTTATGGTCTTTACGCCCTATAAATACAGCAACCATATCCAGTCTGAGTTCTCCAAAGCCCCCCAAAGTGGAACCTTTTGGCAACAAATGTAGCACAAAAGGAGATATACAAACAATTACGCTCTCGATTGAGCCGGTCGGCTACGAGAACGTGAGTTTAAAAAGCGAATATATTCTCAGGCTAACACTTACTCCGCTGTGGCATAGAGCCCTGATTTATACCCACCTCTAAAACCCTGAACAAAAAACCAACAGGAAACTGTTTAACAGTCTTACCCCATAATTTAGTTTAACAACATTGTCTTTTTAAATGTTTGAAGCTGTTATTTTCTAACATCTATACAGTGTTTTGATGAATCAGATCTGATTTCTTTAAGAAGTTTAAAGCTTTTGTAAAGAATTACTCGTGGTATCTAAATGTTGCATTTTGACAGATTATTCACAGACTAATGACTCTTTAAGCAATTTTTGGTTTTAAAGTGTAACTACGAATATAATTACGGGGAAAACATGAATACATCTAAATTATTGCTTCTTTTTTTTTATCATCTCCAAACAGGAGCCCTGACGAAAGTGAAAGAGAGCCAAAAGCACGTGGAGGAGGGCAAGATGGACCGGTCTCAGGCAGAAGGCATCAACGACCGCTGCAACATCATTTCCTTTGCCACGCTGGCTGAGATCCAGCACTTCAACCAGATCCGTGTGCGAGACTTCAAGGCTCAGATGCAGCACTATCTCCAGCAGCAGATCGCCTTCTTCCAAAAAATCACGGGCAAGCTAGAAGAGGCTCTGCAGAAATACGACGACGCATAATGGCTCTGTCGTGTCAGCCCTTTGGTTTCATCCCTGGCGATGAATGGCCATGCACCTCCCATGCCCAGCTAGTGGCACTTCGGCAGGCTCACTGCCACAACCACGTACTGCTGAATGCTGCAGGGCGGGATATTCAAGATTATACTTCAGTAATGATGAAATTTTAACAGAATCCAGGTTTCTGTTGGTTGTACTTTTATTTTTTTGGGGCACTGAATGTCTTTTATTTAAAAGAGGACATCCACTTTTACAAACTTTGGTCAATTTTTAATAAAATCAAGGTCTAATTCTTTAAAAATTTTATGAAAATCAATAATAACGATGGGTCACAAGAGAGAAAGACAGAGAGAGAGAGAGAGAGAGAGAGAAGCCTGTATTCACTGTTGCCTCCACACCTGGTGCAAGATTTCATACAAGAAGTGTTTTTAGCCTTACGACTCTGTTTTTAAACGATTGTTGAAGAGACTGCCGCTCCAGGAGCATGGACACTCTTGCGGCCAACACGATGCCTTCTTGAAATGCTCAGCCCTCTCCAGGAATATTGTTTTTCGTCTCCCCCCCGGACAAACGGGACAGAATGTTTACAGTCTCCTCACTGAGCAGCCACTGTCACCACTGTCTCGCCGTGCCTTCTGATTACGTCTCTCTGGTCACTTTTGTTACTAGTAACTAAATAGCTTTATTTACTGTCTATGTAGAAATATATTCTATTTGTTTTTACAAAGCTATAAACTGCAGTCTTGGGGTATACATATATATATATATATATATATATATATATATATATATATAAAAACAGATTCCTGTGCTTATTATGGGAAATCTTATCGCTTTGCGCCATTTGTTCCCCACGTGACTCAA
>JBBBVU010000012.1:5156696-5173894 GCA_037177055.1 Atherinosoma microstoma
ATATATACATTAAAAAGTAAAGGACCAGCATGTGCTGAGTTTGGACATCGTAAACTATCAAATTTGCCCCTTAAATAAAGCGAGTTAATCTAAATCATTCACTTGTGCCCATGAATTCAATAAAGCACACTCATTTTCTCTTTAACACACAAACACGCACACTCACTCAGATTGCTTATCAGCTAACCACGTCTCCCACTACCACCCACAGACCTCATTTGACCGTAGTCATTAAACATCCCAGCGCACAGGGGCTAAAAACGGTCTGACCCCTCTTAAATCTAACGCAGACACACCTCTCATTGTAAGCACTCACACTGCTGACTTAATGTTTATGGAGATTAATGTCTAAACCTCCATTGTTAACTGAAGGTGTGTGTATTTGTGAGCTTTAATCCATAGCATTTGCATTTGGCTCGTTACCCTTTTCACATCACATCTCCTCTCTTATGTTGTATTCGATCCTTTATGATCATGATTTCATGGTCAGAATACGCTTCATGTGGGACGAAAATCTGGTGTGTGACATCTGTTGGTGATCCTGATGGGATTTATTAAGAGCAATCAAAGGGATCTTTATGAAATAAGAGTTAATAAGAAAACAGTTTAAATGTTGTCATTGCTTTGCAGCCAAAAAAGGTGACATTTTGAATCATTGTTTATGGGTTTTACTGCCTTAACTTCTCATGTCTCTTGAATTTTATGTGAAGTTATATGTTTTATGTGCTTATGGTCAATCATTACAAAACTACCCAGTTTCTCTTCTTCTCTGCCAGATTGTCGCTGCTGCATTGTGTTTGTTCCGCCTCCACTCCTCGCTCCGTTCTTATTTGGATTTTTTTTATTGTTGTTGTCTTTTGTTTTGAGACTTTGTTGGATTTCCTGTCTAGCAGTGCTTCCTGTTTGTTGTCATTTTTATTTAGGATTTGTAATTTTTTTTCACACCAAGTCAAGTTCAGTCTGCAATTTTTGGGGGGATTTCTGAGTCTGGGCTCCTCGTCCCTACAGCATTTTCATCTGAAAGTCCTCTAAGCATGTTATATGAAATGTCATATTTGAGGGGAAAAAAGGGATTTTCTTTCATTTAGCTAAAAAGACATAAAAAGAAATTGAGACATCAACTTACAGATCTAGCGTTTTACAAAGTGCTGTCCTAAAATTCACAAATTGGCCATGATTAATCACCCAAGAATTCACATTTTCTTTAACCTGTGAAACATGCCCAAATCCAACCATTTCCGACATGTATCTAATCTGATTCTTCTTGCTCCGGGTTCAGATCACTTCATTGATGTGCTGAGCAGAGCGAAGGCTTTTCTCTGTGCCAAAAACGAAAGAAAAGCTTGTCGATGAATCAAGCAGTAATCCTTCCCCAGCAGAGGAGATACGCACAAACACCCGCTTTAGTTCCAGATTAAGAAAAGGCGCTTCATACCGACGCCACTTCGCAGGATTGGAGCAAGTCTCTTTTTTTTTGTTTCACTCTATCATTTGTGCGATCAGGCTTTATCCTAAAAGACAACATTATGGCTTCTTAGATTCTGAAACCCTTTGTATTTTTATTTTTTTTTTACATTCCCTGATTAGCTTTATGAATAAATTGAATGAGACTTTGATGCTTTTTTTGGTGTACTGATGCTGTTATTCCTTCGGTACTTCACACAAAGAGAAAATGAAGTCTTTTTAGAATTGAAACAAAGTCTAAGACCCAACTGGAGGTGGAAGTGACTTCATTTGCCAGCTGCTTCTGTCTATGTGGAATTTGCTTTAGTAAATGAGCCACAATGGTATTGTCTCTCTTAGCCGTGTCTTACAGAGTGCTATTGTTCTTTAACACTCAGGCCCACAATTTCAAACCCTTGAATTACAATAATTACACTTAGATCTAATATCTAAGGATAAGAACCCGTCAGACTCATCATACTGTCTCTCAGTGCAATTTGTTTCACTTTCATGACATTAGCTGTATTATAACCTGCATAAGCTCACTTTTAAGTGTTGGTGTGGAAATATCATGGGTGGCTTCCTCGCAGAAAGCCAACGTAATGATAATTTAAGCCCTGACATCACTGAATGCTGAACATGTGACCACTTCCTGCCAGACATTCCAGTTTTGAAACTCTACACAGCAACATGTCAGCATTTTCTCTCCACTAATTTCCTATTTTGGGACTAAATCTGACTTTTGTTCACATAAGTACAAACCACTCGTGGATGTATGCATGTTTGCTACGGACAAGGACATGTTTACAGTACACGAAGCAGAAGCAGTGTGTAAAACAGGAAAATGGTACAAAGGCAACACATGTTGATACTGAGACATTCTGATGCAAATAAAAGGATGGTACCTGCTGTAAAAACAAGGAAGCCAAGGAGAACCCACCATGTGTTCAAGCCATGGGTGGGGAAACTTCAACCTGATAGTTTCTTATTCAGGAACCAGGATATAAAAGCAAAGACTGTAACTAAACCAAACAATAATTAACCTTACAGGTAATTGGTAAATGTTTAGTTTAAGACTTAAAACAAAAGTAGTATCGTTTAATTTCTTCTCACCCAAATGGGAATTTTAGCAATGTTAAAGCATTGACTACAACGTGATGGTTTGTCGCTCAACTACTTTTGCTCATTACATATCTTTTTTTTTGTTGCTAAATTCTGATCTAGAGGCAATGCTATGTCCCATACTGACACCAGGAGATACATTTCAGCTGAACAGAATCACTAAAATAAAAATGTTCCTTGTTCAATTTCCTGAAATCCAAGTATAGTGTTGCCAATCTCCTTAAAGACAAAATCTTGTGACTTAGGCTGATGAGGTAAGGAACCTCGATAAAGAGAGTAATGAGGCAGGAATCAAAAACACACCAAAGTATCTCTACAAAATATTTTAGGCAGCTCTAGCTCCACGTTCCTGGGCCCGTATTCATGAAGAATCTTAGGGCTCAAAGTAGCTCCTAACCGGCTGATTTAGGAGTAATTCCTAGAAAAAGTGGTCATGTCGGTCCTAAATTTAGGACTCCTGAATCTTTCGCCTAAAAGTATTTCACATTTTTTAGCACTAAAACTGGCTCCTAAACCTGAAAATGGTTAGGAGTAGTCAGGAAGACTCCTAACACGCTAATAGTGCGTTCGGACCAAACGCGATTTTGGCATTAAAAACGCTCTTGATGCTCAAAGTTGGACGCTTGACTTCCAACATCAAAAAACTTTCTTGATGCCGGAGACACGCATCTGCAGGATCCGGATGTTTTCTTTTGCAGAAAATGCGTCTCTACATCATGACGCTGAGTCGCTCTGATTGGTTGACGCCCTGCGTTGAGCGGCAAAAGTTCAGATTTTCCAACTCTGGCTTCCACTTGGAGGCGCGTTATACGCTCAAAATGCACAGCACTGATGCTCAAAACGCACTTCTAGAAGGCTCGCCGCCCCTTGACGCATGTCGGCCATAGACTTTGCATGTAAGCGTGACACCAAAATCGCATTTGGTCTGAACGCACCATAAGAGTAAACCAAAGATAAAATCCACTGATGGCAGCGCGGAACCGAATCAATTTTAAGGTAAACTTTAATGCTGAGCTTTTAAAGAGTTATGGCCCACATAAACATCACCAACAGAAATAACGCACCAACACTGGAGATAAAGATTGACTACATTACATTATTTGGTTCCAGGAAAAAATGCAGTTATATGCGGTGCAGATGGACACGCCCTCTGCCGATATGCAGAATTATTCAAACACTAAACGCCCTCCGAATCATGCCACAATTTCTATGTAGGCTACTGGATGTTTAAATTGAAAATAAAAAATAAATGTTTAAAAAAACGGACACTTTCGGCCTACATTTTATTTTCTCTTTATTTGATCCAGCAGCAAACCTCCTGCAGTAGTGATGTGTTTTTTTACCACCCGTGGGTCCGCAGGTGTAAAATAATCTTGCCCGCCCCGCTAGGCTACATGTAGTGGAAAGCTAATTTTATTTGTTCTGAATAACGTGCGTGGCTTTTTTTGACATAAGATCGCAGGTCATTGCATCATTGTATTATTTATCCGCCCCACTTTCAGCAATGAGAGTGAAAATTTCTTGAGCCAACTCAACTTTTAGTGCTATTTAAAAGTCCTCCTAGTGGTGAGATAAGACTCTTTGTGAATACGGCCCCTGGTTTCTAGATACTCCGTTTTAGATGTTCTTAGAAACAAACAGGAAGCCCCAACATGTGTAACAGTAATGGGAAGTATCAATGGGAATGTGTGTGATTTCAACTCTTTTCAAAAATAACTCAGTGGCTTTTACCACATAAAACAATGGTGGTTAGACAGTTTGGGAGTGAGGCTGGAAATTCAGCCCCTTTCAGACTTGCTCTGGAAAGCGGTAATATTGTGGACTTTGTCTTTTATACACAGTTTGCATTCAGACAAACCTTCTGCTCTTTTACCTCGGAGCTGTAGAGGACATTTACCAGCTAGCCCCCCTACATCAAGAGCGGAAATGTTGCGGCGTGTCGTTTTGCCTGAACGCACAAGAAAATGTCCTAGACAAGTCGCAACACAAAGACGTGCTTTCCTGTTTCGACAAACAACTTATCCGGAACATTTCCCAATATCTGAACGTAGCTGGGATGTAAAAAGTCCGTGAGGAAGCGAAATGTTGGAAAATACAACTCCAGTAAAAGAGCGGATGGACTTTACCACAATTATTCCGCAATGAAAGTCTGAAAGCAGCTTTAGATTCAGAGAAGGACAATAACAAGTTGTCTGGGTGTTTGGTTTAGTGTGAGTTTCGGTTTGAAGTGGAGAAAGTGTGACGTCTGAATCTGTCTCACCATTTAACTCTTGCTGTTGGAGTGTCATGTGTTTAGATTTTACTGTTTGAGCGAATCCAGATTCTCTTTTTATGAGGATGCTCTTTAATAAAAAATAAAAGAAATGGAGCAGTTAGCTGGACAAAACAAGCATGGTGGTGATGTATGGAAAGACATGTTGATGTCTGCTTATGAAATTTAATATGCATTGATGCAGCTTACTTTTACATTTTTATCTGAGCTTGAAATAATTACAAATTACATTTGGTCTGTTGCAGAGGTAGGTCCACTGAGAGGGACAGGATGAGGATGGATAAGCTAGTGAGGAGGGCCAGCTTTGCCCTGGGCTGTCCTCTGGGCGCAGTGGAAGAGAGGAGAATGTTGGTTAAGCTAACATCCATCCTGACCAACACCTCTCAACCCCCGTATGAGACTTTGGGAGCAGTCACTTCAGCCAGTCTCCCATCCTGTTGCAAAAACGTTCACCCCCATTGCATTTTACTCTTCAATGAGCACAAATAACTTATGGTGAACCATTTGTGGCGGGTGTCTGCAGCATTGCAAGTGGTGGAACCAAAGAGAAAAGTCAGGGATGAATTTTTTTTATTTTAAGTTGTGCAAATTGAATGCCTGACACCACCTGGGGCATAGGGCCCCGGGAAATAAAGTATGCAGGGTCGCTCCTGTTGGACAGATGTGAGCAACATAATTTTTTTGAGTACAAAACTAGATTAAAAAATAATTTTTTTTAAAAATTAAAATAGAGAAAACATAATATATTATTCAAGTCTGAGATTAATAAAAGCTAAATATGTACACCAAAGTAACAAGATCAGTTGGGACCGTCAGTGAAGGGCAGCCTACAGGAAGGGGTGCCCAGGTGTGCCACCATTCTTACCTTGTGAACACAACACACACTCCACTGCAAACAAAAACATTGAGCCCTTTTGTACCGTGTGTCAAACCAAACACAAAAGTGGGGATTCCCAACCACGTGTGCCTCGCCCATCCACCGAATGGCTCCCAGCTTTCTAAAAGAAAAGAAATAAGTTTAAAACCAACAACAAAATTAAATAAACCCAGATCATCTTGTAATTTATAATAGAAAGGTGTATTAAAACAAAAACAGCAGCCAGGGGGCCTACAAACAAAAGCAGCAAATTAGGAGGTCCACAATTCCTTTAAAATATGTTGCCTAACCCCAACCCCACTCACCCTTAGAGGCAAAACAGATGCCAAACCAGGAGACCAGACAGGCAGCCGCAGTCACCAACAGCAACCACAAGAGCAGAGAGAAAGAGGTCAGCAGGTGTGTTATATAGCCCTGATCTAATTAAGGGGAGGAGCCAGCTCTAAAGCTGCATTCAGGGGCCATTTGTGTTCACCACTATATATTCATTTGCACATCTACTGGATCACAGACCTCATACCCACTTTATCCATTCAATGTAAATACTGTATTTAATTCATTCAGAGTTTTTTGTTTTGGGGTTCTTGTTTCTTTTTTCTATGGTCCACTTATCTTTTGTACCATTCTCTGGAGCTGCTGAGACACGTGAATTTCCCCACTGTGAGGCAAATAAAATCTTATCTCTTATTTGTGTATACTGACATGCTTCATTGTTTGGAGCTACAAAATGATGCTGCATAGATTTAGGACACAGTTTTGTGATTTATATTTTAATTAACAATCCCTTTGGTGCAACTACTCTTTCATCTTTTAAGATGCCATTATTCTACATTACCCTGTGCAATTTCAAAGTAGCTCCAGTAAAACCAGCTCCTTATTATCAGTCTGCATTTGAGTTGTTACTGCATAAAATCAGTCCCTGAAACACCTGGCCAGTGGCTAAAAACACAAGATGAACAGATTTTAAGCCATTCTTTGTAATTTACGTCAATTAAAGGTATGAAGATTACGCTAAATTTGACATTTTAAAAAGGCAGGGTTTGCTACAACAGCTGGTAAATTGAGCGTGGAGGTGAAACAGGTCATCTGCAAAAAGAAAACAAAATCCAGCAGGTAGCAGGAAGTGGCCTAATCAGCAATTTTCTGAGAAAGAAAAAAAAGAAGAAAGAAATTACTATTGAGTTCTGCAAAATGAAAGTTTAATGGCAGATGATTGCAGGATTGTGTCCATGGTCAAAGAAAAACCTGTTCACTGCTTACAGATAAAGGAAGAATATTCCCCAAGAAGAAGATAGCATTGTCTATAAGTCTATCATGACTTACCAAGAGCAAATAAAGGAGGTACAAACTATTCATAAGCCCCATAAATGAAAAATTATATTGGGCTATGAAAGATTGGATTGGCTCGTAATCTGCAGCTAAAGAAACATGGAAGCAGTGTGATGGCATCTGCATGCTTGGCTGACTATTGTTTCCTGATGATGTGATGTGATTTCCAGACGTAATCATGACCTAAAAAGGATTCTTAACCATGTTTTTAACATTTTGTCTATTGAAGTGTTCTTTTTACCACATAAACCCTCCAATAATCTGGAAGGGAATGCCCTATTATCACCAATGGGAGTCTGTACTCTCTACACACTATAAGTATAAAACTGCAACTTAAACATGCTTTCTTATATAGCTGATATAAATGTCCAAATATTTCCAGGTGTAACTGTAGAACTCCATCCAGTTATATCTGATAACACGCAGGCCATCAGCAAACGTAGAAAGCGAATAGATTCAATTTTATTCGGTGCAGTTCATCTCACTGCAGAGCTTGCTTGCTCATTATGCTGCATAAGCTTCTGTGTTAAAGTAAATTGAACAATTTGATGATGTTCATCCTGAGCTGTGTTTCAGTAAATGAGAACATTGTGGTTAACAACATTATCCCGGAGAGGCTGCTGCTGGTTGACTCTGCGTGGCTTCACATCATCGCGTTAAGTTTCCAGCTCACATGTGATGCTGCGTGTCACCGCTTTCTTACCTCATTTACTGTCAACAAGACCATCCCGATCCCCCCAACACCATCACTGGTTGTGTACCAGTTTTTTCTTAAACTGAATCAGTCACTCAGTCTAATCTTTAAGCAACACCTGTGATGTTCCCAGAATTTGAGCATTGGGGATGAGGAAAACAAACATGTGCTTTCTTTAAATGACACCATCAGTCGGGTGGACTGACTCACGGCAAAGGAGCTTCGGCTGCAGAAAAAGATCTTTGTGCTCCCTTAAATCACATTACATGTTTACTGTGCAGATATCCACAGAGATTTTTCTGTAGAGAACATTTGCTCCGGCAACAACAAACCACTTGATGAGGTGAAAACAGACATTACATGGCAAAGTACTCAAGATTTAATTGCTTTTGGATGTAAGAAAAAACAGAGTTCAATTAAACGGAGGAAGCAGGGAAAAGTGATGATAATTCCTCTAATTACTCCTTTGTTGTGATTCGCCCTGTGTCGTCCTGTAGATATTACCATAAAAAGGGGGGCAACAGACAAGATGACGGTTTAAATTATAGTGATGAAGAAAACTGACAAAGAAACGATTTAAGGGAAAGAAACAAAGGGCAATTTAGAGGGCTAATAAATTTTCAGAGGAGAAACGAGGATACATTCATGTTAAAAAAAGACAGCGTAAGAGAAATTTTATGATTCCCGAAGGGGAGAGAGAACATTTAAAAGTGGTTTATTAAAAATACAATATAAATAAATATTATATTTCTGTTACATAGTGTTACACCATTTAGATGAGACTGGAAGACACGGGATAGACGATTCTCTTCAGTACAAAATGATTTCAGAGCTGATCAGGATACAGTGGTTTTCCCTAACAGCAATCCCTCTTCTCCTATGGCTCCATGGAACACGTTATAGCAGCGCTGCTTCTTTACAGCACTGTTAACCTACAGTACGTCATGTCAGTAGTTTGAGGACACAAGTTACACAGACTTAGTTTTGATAAACAATATAAATACCAGCACATATTTCAGTCAATCAGAGCTTTTTTTCTTTGGACAGACTTTTCAGTAGTTTTGCAGATCTAATAAGCACTCTCGTTCTGTTGAATTAAATACAACATGCCTCAACTCAGGCCATTCCCAGTCACAGATCATCATCATCATGTTTGAAATTTACTTACACAACGAGATTTGAGTAAATACAGTCGAGATTTTCGGAATATTTAAAATCAGTGCTTATATGATTCCTTAAAATATAAAACAAATACTGTATATAGTGGAATAAAAATGTCATTACATGCTTACATTTAAACCAATATGATTTCAATCAGGTCTAAAAAGAGAGCAGTGGTTCTTTTTTAGTGGTACAAAAACCTGCCATCTCAAACAGCCATGATAACTGACAGGACATGCAACAATTAATAAAGGCAACATGAAGTTTCTGTTAATAAAATACCTGAGTTTACAAAAGAAGCTAAGCATTAATATACAGTATAATACACAAAACCAATATAAAATCTGCACAATCAATTAAAAAGCCATGATGATCATAAGTCTCTACGTCAGAGTGAGTCCCAGTAATTCACAGTTTCAAGAGCGTCATCTTTATCTCCTAATTATAACCCTCAATGAGTGAGGCTTCAGCATGCACGAGGATCCTGGTGACTGATCACAAACACATTTTAGAGTTTCCTGCAATGAAGATTCTTCGTAAATTCACACAGCAGGGGTTAGTTAAGGACTGTAAACCAGTGTTTCAATGGACTGTGCAACTGAAGAAGAAATACCCTCAAAGCTCTCCCATTCTGCAGCAACCTGACCACATCGAATCAGAATAAGGGTGGGAGGAAAAAAATCAGTTCACATAAATATCAAGATTTTTAGTTTCATGATTTCAATTTAAATTTTTTGTAAAAAAAAACAAAACAATATTTTTCCCCAAAAAATGTTTCAAACATTTTTTGAAATGTATTTTCCCTTTTTTGTCGGGCATTACAGGCATCAGAATGATGGTCTGGCTGCTGTGTTGTGTTCTCCAACTTTAAATGCTTCATTTTCAGCTGGTTCAAATATATTCCTGCTGAATAAATCTTAAAAACTGACTCACATGTGATGTGTAGTTTTTTTGAGAGGAAATATGGTTCCTGATTCATTTCACATGGTCTGGGGTTAAAAAAGCAAACTAAAAATCACGAAAATTGCCAATATCGAAAAATCGCAATTTAAATTGAATCTGCACCCAAAAAATCATAAAAAAAAATCAAACTGGGAGGAAAGTATATCGTTCCGGCACTAATTCAGAATTATTAATGTAGTGAATCTGTTGGACCAATAGAGAAACAATGATTCCCATTTTTTTAGTAACAGCCTATAAAAAAAATTTAAAAAAGGAAAGGTCTGAGTGCTGATTTTCTTGTAGTTTTTGACAGGTTGCTGCTTAGCACTTATGGCACTTATTCTGAGTCCCAGCAGAAGTTTGAAGCTTCCTACTGACTATTTTTGCATACAAACATAAAGTTTCAGGCCACCTTCAAACAGTTCTGCAAGATAGCTGCTGCCTTCTATAAATAGAGCTCATAGGTAGAATAGTAATAAAACTCAACTATATAGTACTGTGTTAGCTAAATGAGGTCAAAAGGCTCCACGAATCTACAGTGTAGGATGCAACAGTTGATAATAAATCAAACCTTTCTTTTACAAAATAAGCACATTTCTAACTGAAAACGTGCAACAATTTCCAGAATGCATATCATACCCAGTACTGATTCTTCTGCAGAGTGGGAGTTGTTGTTTTAATGATGTGGGAAGAAGCTGCAGGGGAACCGTTATTCCAAGAGCTTATGAGTACATGCGAGTCCATGGTGTTATAAGGTGAGCCCTGATTTGATGTCAACGACCGATCAAGAACAGGGCTACCAGAGCAGGTGGGGTTTAAAGGTGTGACAGTTACTGTGGGAACTGTTGTGCTCCTCAGAGCTTGGCCATTGGAAGACTGGCTGTTTGAGAGATTGGTGGAAGGAGGCTCCTGTTGTGCTGCCGCGTTCTGCTTCCTTTGCCTGTGGTGTCGAAGAAAGACAACCAGGATCACAAAGATGATTACAAGCAGCAGAAGGGCCAGCAGCGGTAAGATAACCAAGAGTGGATTGGAGGTTTTTTGAGGGTAGGACTCCACGCGGACCGGTGTGTTCCTAAAGGGGAACTCCTCTGTTTGAGATGGCTTGGCAAGAGTCGTACTGGAAAAGCTAGTTCTGTTGGAGTTTCCCCAGCGGTTTCGCCCCTTGAATTTTTGCTGGTTTTTACTTGGTTGCTGGGTGGAAAAGAAACTGGTGGACTGGACTGGGGAAGAAGTTCCACTTCTGGAAGTCTTGACTGGTGTCTGAGGAACTGGTGATGTGGTTGGGACAGGACTCTTTGTGGTTGGAAAGAGTGCAGGATCATATGGCACAAGGGTGAAGTGGAACTCCCCTTTAGCAGGTTGGACGTTATCAGCTTTCAGTACGAACACCAGTGAGTCATTTAGCTCCTCCACTCCAGTCATGTTAGCATTTAGCTGCAAGGCTACTTTCTCCTGCGTCACTTCCTGAAAGGTGAAGGATTCAGCTGGGACAATTGTCCTGGACATTTTAGGTTTTGTCTGAACTACCTTCCCATACTTAGGATGGGATATGATTTCAAAGACAGGATCACTGTCACTTATGTTCGCCAGTTCAGAGACATCAAAAAAGCCAGTATTGAGTTTGACGGTAATCCCGTTAGGAATCCTCAAACGTTTGCCAACCCGGATCAAAGGTCTGACAGTTATGTTAAACACTTGGCCACTCAGATTAGCTTCTGAAGTAAAAGCGGTGAACTCAAAGCTGTCCTCCGAGGAAGAAAGAGAGGTCATATGGTAGGACAAAGTTCCAGCCTGTAAATCCTCCTCGTTGAATTGTGTAACCTCTTGGTTGTCCTTTAGAAGTTTTCCAAAGGTGGGAGGTTTTGTAACCTGGTAGTGGATGGTGATATTTTTCCCATTAGTCTCAGCAGCGAGATTATCCTGGGTCAGAGGTACTGAGGTCTGACCTTGTTGCAGTGACAACCCAGAATAGTTGACCAAAGAGATGGAGATTTCTGTCACTTCGAGGTTAAAGAGTTTATACACCGGTTTATGATGGCCGTCTGTGACGCTGAAGTAAAACACCCCTGAGACAGAACTTCCATCGTGGATAAAATAAACACTTCTGTTGTTGATTTGGGCTTGGGTGAAGGCCACAATAGACTCATTCAAACTTCCTTCAAGAGCTAAGTAACCATTGCTTGGTTTACTAATTACAGCAAATGTAATATCCTCTGGTAGATTGTCTAAGTCTTCAACTTTAAGATTTTCAGGTCCGAGTGCTGTTTGGTCTCCTTGCACCACCTTCAGACTTGGAGCTTTGGTTTTTAACAAAGGTGGCTGATCATTCACAGGTATGACTGTGATGTTAAACTGCTCCTCAACAACATCCTTTTCATCTTGAGGGCGCTGTGCGGTTCTGCCCTTCAGATTTAGCCATGCACTGAACACGAAAGAATCCTGAGTTGTCTCCGAGTTGTCGTGTCTGTAGGTGATGCCGTATTTGTTGACAATGAACTGGGAGAAGTTTGGTTTCTCCTTAGTGAGGTTTCTCTCACCCACCACGATGACACCGTGCAGAGGCAGCGATGTCACCTGAAACCAAACCTCGTAGGAGTCCTGCTGGGGCGTCGGCAGCTTGGACATCAGGTTAGAAGCATCCAGCTTGGACTCATCAATGACGACGCTTCCCCCTTCAGTCACCTCAGCACCTATTAGCAAGCAGTCATTAAGTTAGCCAGCTAACTCCAGATTTAACATTTGCACGTTTTGTTGACATTTTGTCCTCATTTTCAAACCAAACACTATTTAATCTTAACCTACCTGCAGAATATCATTCATACCTGTGTTTGCAAGGAGGACAGTGTTGTGTTCGGGTCCAGTATTTTCATAGGAAATGTCTAATTTGAAGACCTGACTGTTCAAAGAAGCAGGCGGAGATGCTACGGAGAAGGTCATGGAGTCCATGGCTTCCCAGCCCACAGACTCAGTGGCTGTTTGAATGTAAAAAACTTCTTTTCTGTCCACCTGCAGGACAGAAACACCCCAGTTTCTCAGACAAGTCAAAATCCCCAAAAATATTTTGCAGTGCAATATTTAAATAAATTAAAAAAAATCCAAAAAGTGAATTGAATGAGCTGTATAAATGAGTCAGTGGCCTCAAAAGTTCCACATCTGTGTGAAAGATGTTACTTTAGTACATATAAGATATAATCAATTATTTAAAGGTGCTCTGCTCAGCAGTAAATACAGAGCAAGCACCGCATGTTTGGCTGCGTCATGAAAATCCATCAGAAATAATTGATTATATTAAAGTGCTACATGGTCTAGACAGCTAAGGAAGTCAATATTTCCAACAAGGATGCAGGAGATGTATTATTCATCTAGTCCAGCAGAAAACTGGCAAGTGTCCAAGTGGATGGAGGAGCTCTAATATTTAAATCTTGTTCTGGTTCACAGCTCTTGAACTCTATTTCTGTAATGTACTTATCTAAAATGAGAGACAAGCGCTGATATAATCTCAAGCTCTTCACTCACCATATCTTGTGTGAAAGAGGAGATGTCCACCGTTGAATTGTCAACCTGCTTCGCAGCTAGACGCCCCAGTTTAGGGTGCCGAATCAAACTGAACGTAATAATGCGGTTTGAGGTGTTGCTGATGTCATTGGTCACTGCCTGTAAATCCTCATTTGTGATTGGTGTAGAGGAGCCTGCAATAAAAACAAGAAATCAAGGAGTAATTAATGATTCTGATAATTGGTTTTCATGGATGTCTGTTCTTAAATGGAGGTGACACCAGACTGTAAAAACTTTTATGTAGCTGCATCAAATCTTGCTAATTTATTTTCCCTCTGGAAGGGCTTTACATCCTTTTGATGCCAAACTAAGTAAAACAAGGTCTGAAATAGACTGATGAGTGCCTTTTGATGTGTCAAATTAAAGCTGCAATGCAGACATCAGAGACGTTTTACAACACGGTTCAGCTGTAGCGCTGGGTGTTACATAAACTCCAAACATTAGAAACTCCTCACAGGCTCAAATCTTCCACATGGGTAAAAAAAGAAAAAGAAAAGAGACATCAACTGAATGAGAAGATGGACTACTGACAATTTTTTTATTTTTTTTTGTAGAGATGAATAACATAGACTTCCAGTCCTGCTACCACTCTGAATGTTGTGAAAAGCCTTTAAAGAAACAGCTGATAAATGATGGAAGGCAGTGATAAAAAAAAAGAGGGGACATCCATTCATCACTTGTAAGCAGTGCCCCCACCATCCTTGTCCCTAATGGGAAATTTCTAACTTAGAGTAAGAGGGAGTGACAAGCTTTCTTATCTTGAGAATAAACATGTTTTTTCCACTGTTATATGTATTCCTTTAGAAGTGATTAAACAACATAAAAAGATATTAGGGATGGGCATTCGATTAAATGTTCTTAACTGATCATGGGGAGAATTAACAATCGATTAATCATTAACATTTTTTTATTAATTGTCGATTAATTATGCCCATCCCTCTATTCCCGTAGTGTTTCTTTTCCCCTTATATGCTGCGCTGTCTGTGCCCTAAATAATAAGCACACACTAAATGTTTAGCTTTGTGTATTCAAGTGGAGCGTAGATTTTGAAATTGCTTTGGAAAGTCCGTGTGGTATTTGCAGGAGCATGACAATGACTGACAGATTGCTTTCAGGTAAACACTGAAAGCTTAACGAGGCATTTCCGACCATTTAGCAAACATCTTTTGCAACCTTTTGAGATATTTGTGAGGAAAGAGAAACACGTTTATCTTTACCCCTCTGTGTGAAAGTGTTTTAGGTCTCCCCCCATCAAAAACCCCTCATTGTCAGTTGAAGCTCCCATCCCATCCCATCCTCTTCCTCTGCCTCGCCTGGCACGAAGCACAAACAGGGCTGGCAGGGGCAGACAGTGGTCCAGCTTTTCAAGTGCCCACTCACCCTGTGGCTGAGAGGCTCAGCAGAGCGTTCCAGCTGGCTTTACTATATCCATTCCTCTTAACTTACGGAGCAGACTACCGAAAAACTGAAAAAACCCTGAAATGTGCAGACACAGACGACGCCCAGCCTGCCTTATTTCAGCTGCTATAAATGTATTAAGACTGAGCTGGTTTAATGACTTGGCTGTTGGAAATGTACTTCATTATCTAGTAAAAATAATGCTGATAAGTGTAGTCAGACTGAACGTATAAGCTGGTTATAACTTAAAAATATAGCTGATGAGAGATCAAAGGTGTCAAACACTAAGAGATACTACGACTTCTCGTTTAGCTGAGCCCTTAAAAAGAAGTCAACACTGCTTATGGATAATAATAGTACTAGAAAGAATCTGTGTGAGAAGACAAACTTGTGTTGTTTCAGTTCTTTTAAAGAAGAGACTGTGACACAAAAACCTATAAATTCAAGTTGAGTTAGGAAGATAAAATTACAAAAAACACAGGATAAGTAAAATTTCCACATTTTCCCTGTTTAAGCAAATCAAAAGACTAAAACCAACATGAACTGATTCTTCTAACAAATATTTTTTTGTAAACAAAACCCAATAAAGCCGCTTTGTGGTTAAATATACTCACCTACCACTTTATTAAGTATGCTTGTTAGCACATATAGCTAATCAGCCAATCACGTGGCAGCAACAATTATTTAGGGATATAGATATGGGCAAGACGACTTGCTGAAGTTTAAACTGAGCATGAGAATGGAGAAGAAAGGGGATTTAATTAAATGAACATGGCATGGTTGCTGGTACCAGACGGGCTGGTCTGAGTAGTTCAGAAACTGCTGGTTTACTGGGGATTTCACACACAACCATCTCTAGGCTTTACAGAGAATGGTCTCAAAAAGAGGAAACATTTTAGTGAGCAGCAGTTGAAAATGCCTTTCTGATCAGGGGTCAGAGGTCAGAGGAGAATGGGTACACTGGTTGGAGATGATAGAAAGGCAACAGAAACTAAAATAAGCACTGGTTCCAACCAAGGTATGCAGAATAGCATCTCTGAACATGATGTGCTCATACGTTCTATCAAATCATTAAGCTTTATCTAAAAAATAGAGTTAGATACATCATACCACAGGGGAGGGAAGAGCAGAAATGTCAAGACACAGGCTAACAAACACATTGTTGGTTTGGGGAACCAATGAGACGATAAGATGTACCTGGAAACACCTTGAACGGACGGTTTTTCTCCAAACTGAGAACTAAAGCTTTGGCAGTGATGCTGAAGATCTGCCTGGGAGTGAAGTTCACACCATCATTGACTTGGAAGTTGAATCCACCAGACATGGCACCTGGAGGTGACACAAAACCATCATTTAAACCAAAGATCCATCAAGAATGGTTTGAAGGTAATGGACGTTTTCTGTGCTGAGAAATGAACAGCCACGTCTGGGATTTCAGATTTCCAGGACTTGATGTTTTAACTTTGTACTTGGAAACTACAATTTAAGCTCTTTATTAGTCATTAAGGGAGTGCTCAAAACATTCTTCTTTATGTGTGCGAAAAGCAAAGAGACATTCTTCAACATACTGGGTGGAGATTTTTCCTCTATTATTACAACCTTTTCTGGTGGTAGAAGATAAAACGCGGGAGTAGATAGGAATCGGAACAGTAAGCAGAAACACGTCTTGAGTCACTCTCATCTGCTTTATTCATCAGTTCACACACGATGAAGTAATATTCTGCAAATAATTTTACAGCTAATGCTGAAAGCTGCACTCTCTTCATGCTGAGCAGAAACCAAATCATAGGATTAGTAATTGCCAACAGCATCTTCTAGTGGAGGAGAAAAGGAACAACAAAAATGATGTTGAACTATGTTTTGGTATTACTGCATTAAATCCAACCCATGCAAGGGGATAAAAGGTTTAAAGAACTTAATTCCGGGTCAAATTTAGGACTGGGGAATATCAATAGATTACAATATGATTTAATCGAAAGATTTATGCAACACAAAATCTAACATAAAACACTGGCTGCACTGTTGGCGCAAACGTGTTTTTACCTTTGTGAACAAACAGCAGCTGACCCTGGTCGATGTGGGACTGGGTGAAGTTGAGGACTGCCTTCATGGGGGCACTCTTCAGGGCCAGGTGTCCGTTGCTGGGTGGGGTCACCATGAAGTGCAGCTCATCCGCTGGTGAATCCAGGTCCTGTGCTCTCAGATCCTCCTGCCTGATTTCTGTAACTGAGGACACCCAAACCTGGACAGACAAGGACGCAAGAGGTGAGCCATTTGTGGATGCCTGTTTTTGAAGAAAACCCCTGAAATTAAGTGATCGTAAAAAGAATGTGAGATAGATAGATAGATAGATAGATAGATAGATAGATAGATAGATAGATAGATAGATAGATAGATAGATAGAT
>JBBBVU010000012.1:5176965-5200329 GCA_037177055.1 Atherinosoma microstoma
TTAGGATGAACTTGCTTCCTAGATTCTTGTTTCTATTTAAGACATTGCCCATATATGTCAGCCCATTTGCGTTTAGATGTTGGGATCGAATGTTAACTAAATTAATTTGGGACAGCAAAAAGCCAAGAGTAAAAATGAAAACACTTAAATTGGCCAAATGATCTGGGGGACTTGTTCTCCCACACTTGCAAAGTTATTATTATGCAGCCCAAACACAGGCACTACAAACATTACTTAATGATAATGTAAAAGCAAAATGGAGGTCGACAGAGCTGTCTCAATGCAGAGAGATGGGGAAACTTCTGCCATTTCTAGTAAAAAAACAAAAACAAAAAAAAAAAGATGTTACCCTATAAACACACCAAATATGTGGGGAGTCAGTAGTCTCACACTTGGTTTTAAATGTTCCTTCCTGGAACAAAAGCCTGAGGTCCTTTTCTTTTTTTTCTTCAGTTAGTACTTGTAAATCTGACAACCACAACCACCTTGTCACACCGCCCCTACAGCTTAACAGTCCCCACACGTGTAAGTGTTTGCTCTGGTGGGAGATGACTATACCTTCACTAATTTCCATCACTGAACAGGAAGTCACAGCAGGACTGATGAACAGCACCAGAGTGACTCATCAGATTTGAAGCAAAGACACATGACACCAATTTGCCGTAAAAGCCCCTTAAAGGCAAGTTCAGCTCCTCGTGTCACGACGGGATGTCTGCTGCTCATCAGGCTGCAGCTCCACTGAAGGAAACGTCAGTCAAATGTTCACGTCGGGAGTCTTAACTGTCAGACCTTAAACATTTTAATGTTTAGTTGTCGAGGCGTTTTAATACTCTTTATATTAATAATCTTTACAATGCATAAAAGACTATTAATAACAAGATGGACTTTGTCATAAGGAAGCTGTGCTCAAACTTCTTCTGACACAACAGATAACAATCAAAGAAAAAGGCTGCACAATAGCTTCAGCTAACTCCTGTTTAGTTATTTTCCATACAGAAGTCAAATTCCTTTAACTTTGTTTGACTTTATATTTTTATCACAGTCATCCACACCCCCAAGGAGGTTTATGCCCCAGTTTGAAACCACTGCCACAGTGAGGTAAATCATAACAAAAAAAATGTGCAGGAGATGCTGCTCAGAGTGGATTTAAGATCCCAACCAGCTTTAGTTTCAATTAGTTTCAGTTTACAAAATGGGGAAAAAAATGAAAATTTATGAGATTATGTTTAATTGGTTCATTATATTAAAACAGTTTGTGCTTATAAGACAAAATACCAACTGTGTTTTACTGCTGACAAGAAGCACAGGGTTGTCAAGATTGGATGCTCACATAAATATTGATTCTTTTTTCAAATATTGATTAAAAAAAAGGGGTTTAGAAACTAACTTTGTAACTAATTTCAGAGAGAAAAAAATAACTGTCATTGAAAAACCAAACGTCTAAAAATCCTCCAGAAATGGGCAATGGTAGAGCGCCACCTTGTGGCCGTTGACAGAACATTTCCTCTGAAAGAATCCTGAGCATCCTCACTAATAATCATTATTAGGTTTAAACACATCAGACATCTATAAATCTCCAGAAATAATGAGCAGTTTCTGAAAAAAGAAAGAAGAATCTTCATTTACAACTATTTCTAAAACTCTTCCAATTTTCTTTGGTGAGATTTTAGAAGTTGCTTTTCTGACTTTGCAGAACCCCAAAGGAATTCATGGCATCTGGGGCTAAGCTGCACAGACAAAGAGGATCTCTACTTTGACCTCTCTTTCAAACTGGACCTCGTCCAGCTCTCGTCACTAAAGCCTACAGAGCTGTACTTGTATTACTGAACAGCCCCTTTCAGCGTTGTGCAGCACATATAGATTTACTGACTTCTTTCATTTCTGAATGTATTTGTAGTGTTTGCAAATAGAGATTACAAGCAGAGTAAATCTGGATGAAGAACTAGTCAAGAGAAACGGTGCAGCGGATGCACATCTAATTTCTGCCTTTTTTTAAAGCAGTCTTTCCAGCAAAGGATAAACTCCCTGTTATATAAACAATGACGTTTATACAAAGCGAACAGTATTCTTCCATATTTAGTTTAGCCTAAAATGGGTCAGTAATTCCAACACATTGTGACTCTTCTGCTGCTTGACATCAGGGAGTAAGAATCAGCGCGATATCCCCCGACATGTCATGTCTAAACCAAGCCAACCCATCCAATTAAGGTGCTAGTACTAGCAAGTGTGAGGCAGAAAAAAAGAAGAACTAGCAGCACAATACTGAATAGGAAGTCAATTAGAGCATGTAGAAGTGGTTGTACTCCATGATAATTAGAAAAAAAACTATTTATTTTTAAGAAAACAAACAAACTCACATTTAACTAGCACAACTCCACTGGTAAAAATAGATGTCAAATAGAAGACATTTGACTCAGTCCATGGTCATAAGTTTTCATTACCAAAACTAAATGAATAAATAAATACTCAGATGCTCTGGAATGAACTAAAGTCCTTTTCAAGAAATATATCCCTGCAATTTTATCTGTTGACTGCCTGGAGCTGACTCTTCTTTTGATGTTAAATACTGTATTAAGCCCACTTACAGTCATTAACACCTTAGCACCATAAAAGGCTCTCCAAAGAGGCCTGGGCACCTTTAAATGTATGCCAGTGTCTGCTTTGTGCCGCCAGTTCCCCTGGACCCTCCACATAGCAAACATAGTTTCCATCATCCAGCCAGCAAGCCATTCATGGCAACTTGCAACACTGCCCCCATGAAAAGTCTTCTGACAGTTAGCCATGGTGCCAGACCTGCTGGTTTAAAAAAAAAAAAAAAAAAAGTGTCCAGAGTTTAAATATAGAGCTGCAGTGTAGACTCACCCTGAGGACTCTGTTGGCAGTAATAACAGGAGGCTCGTCGTTGACAGCTGTAACCTCGATGTACACCGTCTGGGCTGCACTCTGCTTCCTCAGGCCTGTATCATTCGCCACCACAGTGAAATTGTCAGCTAGGGTTTCACTGCTGTCATGGACGTAGTAAATGAATTCGTGCTCCACCTGGTTAAAGATCACAGAAGCGATCATGAAAGCTGGAACTGCAAAAGATCTTGAATATATTGGGACATTTCACATGACATATGCATATGCTGACAAAAACAAGACACACACAGGATAAAACAAAGAAATGTTAAGATATTCCAGCTGGGACGAGGTGAGATGTAACTCAGGTCAAGCAAGGCTAACGCTCTCTGTTTAATGTGATAATCTAATTAAGAGTGTAAGGTCAGAAAGACTGTAATCATGCCTGTAAATTAGGATAAACCTCAATGTGCAAGATGATAATGATGACATTAATTACTGCAATAATAATCAATCAAATTCTGATGGATCCTCTAAACCCTCTATATTTTCAAAGAACATGTATAATCAAAGGTTTATTCCATCCACGCATCCGTTTACAGCTGGTTTTGTGTGTTTGTCCCAATGTCTCACCTGCCTCCTGGTGAAAGTGGTTATGGCCACACCAGGATGTCGAGAGTGCTCAATGTGACCGTGCTGCGGGGGTTCAGTCAAATTATAAAAGAAGTTGATCCCGGAAAAGTGACGGTTGGTGACTCTGAGCACATCTTGTGTCAGCGCCTTGGAAGCTCCCTCGTCCAGAGTGAAATTAGAGACCTGAAGAGGGATGAGCAGCGGGATGATGTCAACAGACATCCTAATGTTGCTAACATCAGTGACCCCGTTGGTGGCATCGAGGACGAAAGTGTCGTTGATTTTGTTTGGCTCATCCTGCACATACTGGATGTTCCCGCTGTTCATGTCGTCTTGGGTAAATTTCTTGACAGGGGACTGTTTGGTTCCGATGTAGCGCTCCTCTGCTTCAACAAATTGCCGGAGAAAGCCATGAGATGGAGGGACCTTGACTGTAAACAAAATCTCGGATGGCAGGTTGTCCTCGTGGGTGACCTGCCACGAAGCAGAAAATATCCAGTGGTTAAATCTAAAATGTCAGATGTTTTATTTCATCTTTATGTTCCTATTGTGACTTTGACATCATTGTGAAAACAAAAACTGGGCAGTTTTCAGTTTCTACCTCCATCAGAGCCAGTGACATCTAAAACAGTAAAGATTAATGGCGTCTCATTGGGAAAAGAAATAACTGAACATCACTTCACACTTTGATGATTCTGTAGCAATTTTCTTGATTTTCTAAACAAAAAATTGAATTCATAGCCTTCATTCATATCTTTCATGAATTCTACTTTCTCGAAACACTCACCTCTAGTTTAGTCTCATCAATCTTCACAGGTTTTCCCTCTTCCACTAACAAAATGTCTTGATGCTGCACGATGGGTGGTCTCTGATGACTTTCCAGATAAACCTTCACATTCACTCTCTCTGTAAGCTTAAGACCTTTAGCTTTCACTGTTACATTGAAATAGTCTGCCAGATGTTTGCTGTCATTGTGTCTGTAGAAGATCAATCCATCCTTTAAGTCAGACAGTGTGAATGACTCCACCTTTGTTTCATTATGAAAAAGGCCTCCATACTTGGGAGCCTCATCCAGCTTGAAAATGACCTCCCGGTCATCTCTGATATCCAAATTTGAAGTGACGCTGAAATTGCTGGAAGAAAAGGTCACTGATTGTCCCTTCTGAACCAACAGGCCAGTGTTACTGCCAACCTTCAAAAAAGGCTCCCGCGCGCTTATGTCTAAAAGGCTCGATACAAAATGTTTCCCGTCTGAGACAAAGAGCACAAACCTGCCGGTGCTAGCGCCTTTGTGAATGAACAACACTCGCTTTTCCTCCAAATCCTTTTGTCGGAACTGGAACAGTCGATGAGTGGTGTCATTAACCAGCACGAGGTCTCCCATCGGGATTCCTCGTCGAGTGTACAGCAGCTGTCCATCGTCAAAATCAGAGTCAACATCATGATAACGCAAATCTTCTATAGTGAGTAGCTTCTGCCCGTCTCTAACTATGTGGAAAACTTTATCAATGATTCGGATTGGCTTTTGGTCATTCAGTAGCTGAATACTTATGTTAAAAGTTCCTTCTTTGGAGCCAATTTCATCTTCTTCAATGATAGACTTGAACCCCTGGCTGGTGGAGGTAATGAAAGTGAAATAATCTTGAGTTGTTTCGCTGTCATCGTGGATGTACATCAACCGTTCTTCTAATATATCTTGATTAGTAAAGGTTAAGATATTGTCATAGCTGGCATTGGAGTTAGACTGACTGATGCGGGCTAGCTTTCCATGTCTGGGGCTGCTTACGACTGTGTAAAACATGTCTTTTGTACTCAGAGTCTCCGCGAACAGCTCATCTTTTGTGATAAGTTTACTTTCTCCCTCCTGAAGGGAAAGCCCTTCATTCCTCATAAAAACGCTGTTGACATCAGCTTTGATAGAAAAGTGGAAATCGTAGTTTTCAGACTGAGCATGTTTGGAAACCAGCTGAAATTTGAACCTGTCAGTAGTGTCTTCATAAGGTCTGGCGACTAGCTCATAATGTACTTTTCGATCTGTCAGATCTCTATGGCTAAAGGTCGAGTTCTTCGTCAAGGCCGCATCGTTGAACAGGAGCTTCCCTTTCTTTGGTACGGTGAGAACACGGAAATAGAGGTCATCGTCTGAGAGGGTCATGCCTTCAGCCGTGGCAAGTAGGTACTCTGAGCTCAAAGTCACTTTTCTGACTTTATCCAGGTTCATCATAACATTCCTTATCAGGTGGTACCTCACCCACTTAACTGTTATTGGGAAAATAATTTCAGTGGTTTCCCTGGAAGCCACAGTAACTTTGCACTTAAAATAATCTGTGACATTTGAAGTCTGGATATCTTGAAAAGTGCTAACATACCTGAGGCGTTCTTTTTCAAGAAGCCTTTGTGAAAATGAGTCAGTGTGCCTCCATTCACCACTCGAGTGAAGCCTTTGGAGCTCTCCAAACTGTGGGGGCTCGGTTATATCATACCGGATGTCTACGACTTGTTTCAGGGCATTAGTTTGCACAGCCAACTGCTTTGAACCAATTATAGCCGTTTCTCCTTGAGTGATCTGTAGTCCAGTATTGTTGGCAATTTTATACTCCAGTGCAACAGCCATGACCCTTAAGACGACAGTGTTGCTGACCTTTTCCCCATCACTAACTCTGAGAACTATCCTCGAGTTTCTCACCCCTGTGTGAACATAGTACACTCTCATTTCGTCCAAATCGACATACGAGAACGTGGCCACTGCCTTGCCAGGGTTGCTCTCTATTTCCAAATACCCTGCATCAGCATTCAGATTCCCAAGCACAGAGAACACAAGGCTGCTGTAGTTACTGTCTATGTCTGTGGCCTTCAGAACATCCGTAGAGAGGCATTTCTTAGAGTTCTCCAACAGAACAAAGAGATTTCCTTCAGGGAGACTCAGTTCTGGTGCATCATTGGTGGGTATCACTGTTACATTGTAGCGGTACAACTTGTTGCCCTTCAGATAATCAGGAACTTGCTTCCTACTGCTTGAAAAAATTGAAAAAAAGAATAAATCATCTGGTTCTTCAGAGCCTCCGTGGACATACATCACTCTCCCATGCCAAAGATCGAGCATGCTGAATGTGTTCTCTTCTTGGTCCTGATCCACATCGAGTCTTATCTGACCTCTAATTGGCTGCTCTTGAATTCTGAACATAATCTGAGACTGACGAATGCCAAGCTTCTTGAAGTCCAAGAAAACTTTGATGTGCTTGGCGTCAAGAGATGCTCGACCACCCTCCTGAACGACAAGGTTTTTAAGCTGTACAAAATTTGAGCCATACCTCTTGTCCAAGCCATTAGCAAGGGTAGATGTTTGAAGAGATGGTGTTGGTGTTACGGGGTGAAAAAGGAATCCTGGAGGATTTGTTGGACTCGCAATGGTTGATTGCTCTGGTGGTTTTTCTGGCTCACAACCAACTGAGATATCTTTTGTAACTAAAGCATTGGAGAGGCCCATCATAACTTTATTGACCTGGATGTTCTTTAGACATCCTTTGAAGGAACCTCCTCTGACAGACTTTCCTGACGAAGAGACAAGCCCCACCTTTCTGACTTGTGATCTAGTTCCATCATCGACACCTCCTACAAAAATGTTGCCCTTAAGCTGAAGCCCCTTTGAACGAGAGCTGATGCTGGTTTTCACCATCTCTTCATCAACAGTCAGCTCAAGGCTTTTGGAACTGAAATGCAGTTTGACAAAATGCCATTTCCTGTCATTGACGAATGTGAGCGCACGCAGCTCAGTTTTGGCTCCACCTCTCCCGACAATAGCAACTGGAAAACCTTCCTGAATCACCAGAGCCACAAAATCCCCCTCTCTGACTGAATTGTAGAGGATAATTCCTTCTTTAGCTGAAGTGTGTACAACACACTCAAACATCGCTGCTTGCTGGGCATTCCACGGTGGAAGAGAAATGTAAGCCCTGGAGCTGAAGAAGCTAATGGGGTCTTCCTCAGTAGCAAAGAACTCGGGGCTGCAGCCTAAAGACACTTCATGGACATATTTTAGTCGAGAATACGGCCTCAGTGATGACAGCAGGTCATGTTGATTGAAGATCACCTCATCCATGCAGCCTCGGAAACCGCTCAGGTCTCTAGGCAGATACAGTCTATCCAAGCCCCCTGAGCCTCCAACGTACAGGCCATCTACGATGTTGAGTTTGTGATGGGGGCCTGACATCTTCAAACTTGTGTGTGAGTTTTTATCGACAGTCAGAGTGAGATTGAGTTTCTCACGATGGACCTCCACAGAGTGCCAGGCCAGATCGTTGAGCTGGACGCCTCGCTCTGATTGTAACATGTGCTCTCCGGATCCGAGATCCATTTTAACCTGGAAGAAGCAATAAAAGAAGTGCATTACAAAATATATCCTCTTACACAAAGATAAGGCAAATGCACATAGTACACAAGGAGCAATTGCTGTTTAAATAAATGCTGATAGAAACTGTAAATTATACAATAAAAAACAAAACAAAGCAGTTTAAAAAAAATGCATTTATGTCTGATTGACGAGGGTTTTGACAGTTTCATAAAAGAGCTAATTTGCATGAGGAGATGGAAACACATCTTACAAGCAGAACTACTGTTAACATTATAAACTAAGACCAAATTTGTAATCTAATTTGCTCAAACCTTTATTTAAAAGAAATTATTTTCTGTGTCTTCACTGACCAGATTTTAACAAGTGTAGAATTTGACTCCTGCAACACACTCAAAAATAGTTGTGACTGAAGCATGTTAACCACTTTGATAAATCACCTTTACTTTTAATTACACTTTAATGGTGTTGGAACTGAGGAATATTGTTGCAGTTTTAGAAAAAGAATCTGTGTAGAGTCTTCCTGAATGCAAGATTTCAGCGGTTCAGCAGTCTGTGGTTGCTGTCTGATTCTCCTCTTTGCTTCATACTTTTTCAATAGCAGACAGATCTGGACTGCTGGCAGGTCAGTGAAGCACGAACAGTATGTCTAAGAAGCCATGCTGTTGGAAGTCGTGCAGAATGATGTCTGGCAATATCCTGCTAAAATATCCATGGAACTCCTGGGAAAAGATGCCACAATGGTAGAACATCTCCACCTACACACCACCTACACTCTGATTTTAATTTGACACATTTGCAAGCCATCCATGCCATGGACACTGATGCATCCCCATACCATCACAGATGCTGGCTTTTGCATCTTTCTCATTTAGCATGAAGACCAAGACATCAGTTTGATGAGCTTGCATCCAGAAAGCTCAGAGTGCATTTAGGGTTTCCTTGACGTGAAACAGTATCAGGGACATTTCTTAATGCAGATGTAGGCTTTGTTGAGAGAAAATGGTATTCCAACATACTCCTGATCTCATGCGGCTGTATTGGTCTTGGTGGCACGATGGTTTCTCATGCAATGTCACCAAAAGGCCCAAAGGACCAGAATTCTTTGCAATTTCACATTGGAGATTCAACCATTTTCATCATATCAAACACATAATTTTTTATATATCTAACATTATGACTTGTATGAATTGGAAAAAAGATAAAGTGTAAATACTGTGACACCTGGAAAAAGAAACAGGATTCAGACTCCTTGTGATGTCACCTGTTGTCACAACAGTAAGCTTCGTCTGTGATTTAGAGCAGGAAGAGCACTATTATCTCTTTGCCTTCAGCTATGTCCACAGAGCATAGCATCACTATCTCAAACTAATGCTGCATTTAGATGACATGCTTGTCAAGGCTTGCTGCTGCACTAAACATGCATGGGTTTCCAGGGAGCAGCGCTCATGTCTGACTCACACACAGAGACCCCAAGCTTTATAAATGGTGACTCCATGTGCTTACAGAAGTGCAAATATTCTACACATTTGTCAGTCTGATTCATATCCAGAAGTGAAAGTCTAATATAAATATGAGCTTAGTCATGAGGATTTGTCACGTTTAAAGCAAAGAAGCTATCACTGTCCGTTTGCTGGGCGTATGTTCATTTTGTACGCTGATAGCAGGGCTGCTTAGCGATGCAGCATTTAAAGAGCATTTAAAAGATTTCCAATAAACCTGAACTGGGAACCTTCTAGCTGTGAGGCAGCTGTGCTAACCACCACACCACTGTGCAGTACCGTGCAACCATCGGAATTTTGAAGCTGAAATGGAGACTCATCAGACAATGTTTTTCCATCTTCTATTGTCCAGTTTTGGTGGATCTGTGTGAATTGTAGCCTCAGTTTCCTGTTCTTAGGAAACAGGGGGTATCACCCGGTGTGGTCTCCTGCAGCTGTAGCCCATCTGCTTTAAAGTTTTGAAGTGTTGTGCATTCAGAGATGGTATTCTGCATAACTTAGTTGTTACAAGTGGTTATTTGAGTTGCCTTTCTGCAATTTCGAATCACTATGCCTACTCTCCTCTGACAACAAGGCATTTTGTCCAGAAAACTGCTGCTCACTGGATATTTTCTCTTCTTCAGACCATTCTCTGTAAACCCAAGAGAAGGTTGTGTGTGAAAATCCCAGTAGATCAGCACTTTCTGAAATACTCAGACTAGACCCCCTGGCACCAACAACCATGCCACGTTCAAAGTCACTTAAATCTCCTTTCGTCTCCATTTAGTTTTTTGTTTTTATTTTCTTTATTGAGAATCACATTGTAAATTTATTTAACAGCTTTTATCATATAGATTTTAGCCAGATGATTCCCTTTTTTCATTTTTTCCCTTTTATACAAATTAATTTGCAATAAATAAGAGAAAACATGAAACAAAAAAACAAAACAAGCAAACATATATTTGTATGAAAACAATATGAAAAACAAAAAATGATGTAAAAATATGAGATCATTCTGCATAGATTAGTGCCCATTTTGATACTCAATTTGAACTTACACGAGTCATCATAACCATGTCTTTACACCTAAATGCATTAAACTGCTGCCATGTTATTAGCTGATTAGCTATTTGTGTTAACAATTAATTAAATGGGTGTACCCATGATGAAGTGGTCAGTGAGTGTATGTCGCAATGAGATCTAGTATGAATGAACTCATCAGAGAGAACAATCCTAACTTAAATGCATAAAACAAAAAAACAAAAAAATCTGACAATGATCCCCTGGGGTTCAGTGCAAAAAGACGTGATTAGCATGAGTTAACGCTCACGTCATGTGTGACTCCGAGTGTTGAGACTGACAGTGTCAGTCACAGCTCACAGTGGTCAGTGCATGTGTCTCTGCAGTGCTTGTAGCCAAGCACAAAGATGTGTGTTCTGTACGTGTATATGAATGCATGCATGTGTGCTCTCACATATGCATGAACACATATGCTCTGTGCTGCGGCCATGGATGTACCCACCTGCAGGCAACCAGCATGGAGCTCTAGTAGGAAGTAGTTGGCCTGGCCAGCAGCGAGAAACAGCAGCCCGTTGGAGCTAGAGGTTCGGAAGCGAATGCGGAGCACGTTATGGTCGGACGACTCTGTTGCCTTGAGCTGTACGAAGCCATCACCATAGAAGGAAGCTGTAAAAGAGACATTATAGAAGGAGAGGTTTTAAGTAATCAAAAAAAATTTATAAATTGAGTGTAAGTGTTTTCAAATGTGATGTTCATTATGTTTTTGCAAGCTAATTAACTAAGAGAGAACTGAAGTAGAAAAAGTACAGTAACAGGGACCACAGAAAACCAAGAGCAAGTCAAGTCAAGCATTGTGGTCTTAATATAGCCAACATGTGACATTTAGATATGAGAACCCGGCTAATTATCATCTGGTTGTTCTTTATAAGTAAAGCAGAGCCTGTTTAAGTGGGGAGCGCACTCACACAGTGTACATGAATGATATCTCACCTGTTTCAAAAGAATGCTTACAAGACTGACTGGATGGGCTGAGTTAGACTTCCTGGTGGCCCTGCCATGCTTCCTTCATATTAACCAAATTGATTCACATGCATTAATGCATACTATGACAGCAGTCATCATCTATCTAATGAGCACCTTTATGATGAAACAAAACTGAAACCAGTATGTTGTGACGGAATTACAGACTCCAAGTCTCTGGTCATTTGTAGCTCTAATAGAAAGTTGTTCACAGAGTGTCTAAAGTTGTAAGAATGATATGTGACGTTTAAGGGTATTTGACTTTAATGCCATAATAGCAGTACACAAACTCAGGCAGTGGATGAGAAGCTGGCTCGGAGGAAGGAAGGCATGTTTGGGCCTGCCTTGCCCTGACAGGAACCCTCAACCTCAACATGAAAGCTTCTGACATCCTCACATCGTCTGTGGCCTCATGTTCTAGGAAGAGCGTGGAGGACAGGCCCAGCTGTTTCTTCTACCTCACCTCCCTGCCATTTTGCATTGCCCTGTAATCTGCACAAACACACTCTGAAGCATACTCACCACCAGTTTTCAACAAGCTCCAGAGTACCACTCATATCCAAAGGCTTTGCATCTTTGAAAACATGTGCCCTTCCTCATTTTGATATATTTGTGGTTCATGACCCAGAGTCAAAGCTGCTAATGGGTCAGAGTGACTCACAGGAAAGGCTAGATAAAGTTAATTTAAGTGCATGCGCTGTTTTTTTGACTCTTTAAAGGAATAAATGTGCTAATTTGTCAGGCTGTGCAGTATCAATCACCATCAAAGCAGTAAAGCATGTAAATCGGCACTTCAGGCATGCCAATATACAGTAATTACAGAACATTAGCTGATTGCAGAGCATGAAAAAGACAAAAAAAAACAGGGATGTGACTTGAAAAAATAAAGGAAATGCAAAACAATACAAATAACATATTTGACAAGAGCAAACTAAATAAAAACATTTCAGCTATACACATCAAAATATTTTTCTTCCTGAACCAGCACCCATGCAGAGATGAATCTGTCGGGTGCATCTCATATTTGTTCTGTAAACTGAGCACAAAAGCAGAGACAAACACTCGTCTTTCCTTTTTTTTTTCATTTGCACTTGAAAATCTAATAAATGACTTAATCCTAAAATTGCTTTTCAATTATCTAGTCTAAAAAGAGAAGAAAGGGGAAATTTCCAATTACTCCAAGTCTCTCGGATTGTCAAATTAACATAAAAACTCAAATGAATCATACAGCTGAAAATATTGAATATTTCTTTTGCAATGAATTTTTTTTACTGAGGAATTAACTAATTAATTGACCATCCTAGCAGCCATCTAATCCTCAGTCCTCCTGATAAAAATGGGTTTTAATTTGACAAAGATACATCCATTTATCAAAAAGCAATGTTTGAGGTTTTATTTCCCCAGTATATCCAGCTCTTTTGTATATAAACATGCTAAGGATCCTAATGTCAGGTTGAATAGACAAAGATGGCCACAAATAACAGAAAACATCTCTTGGGTTAGATATTCATGTATAGTAATCTTTTTTTTTCATATTTCAAATGAGCCATTTTTCTCGTCCGTTCAAGGAAATGAATCAATTTTCTTGACTTTATCCTGGGTTTTATTTACAGTCATGCCAAATTACACATGAGAATACCAAATTTATCAAAAATAGTCTCTTTAGTATTAGAGCTGTGAGAGGAACCCAGAGAGAAAACCCACAGAGAGAAGGAGAGAACATGAACTCCACAAAGAAAGACCCCAGCTGAGCAGCAGGTTCAAATCCAGAGCGTTCTTGCTGTGAGGCAAAAAATACTAAACCACTGCCTCTAACAAGGCCAATAAGTTCAAAGCAGAATTTCCAATGACTTTCATTTGAAATTCTCATTTTAATGTAGACTGTTAAAAAACGACTGGAAATAAACAAAACTGACTGGCCTGCAGGCATACAAAATCCAGCATTGCTAATCCTGGATGACTGTGCCATCATGCTCATTTATTTGACTGGTTCAATATACGTAACAAAAATTAAGCTTTTAAAACTGCTCAAGAGGAATGCAATAAAGAAATTCCCTGAAATTCACCAGGGCAGACACGCGTGCTTAATTGTATATCTGTGTCATCGTGACCAAACATCGCGTTTGGTCAAAAGAAAAAGGTCCTTTCCTCGTAGCGTCTCATTTAAATGGAGCAAAATAAGATGTAAATATGTGGAGAGGTGAATGGTTGTTTCAGCTTTTTGACAGGACAATGTGTTAAAGATGCACATTTTTCGCGGTGTGTAAATGAAAGAGCATTTACAGAGAGATTAGTCAGAAAACAATACACACCTGAATGTGTTCCTTCAAAAGCGTAAAACGGGAGGTGTTATTAACAGTCCTGTAATCTACATGTCAGCAGGGGCAAGTCTCTTTGTTTTGACATTTTCTTTTCTTTTATGTGAGATTTCACAAACCTTTCTTTTAACAACAAAGCCTGTGACCTTTTTAGTGAACACCGGCAACAGTTAATTTGAGGAGCGAGACCAGTGCTTGTCACTGCCTGTATATTCACATTACTCGACAAATCTGAGATCCAACTTGACTGAAGTGCCTCTCGGTTTATTCTGTCTTGCCTATCTGCTGCTGATGCACTGTCAAAGCCAGAAATGTTAGTGTTTCTAGAAAGGCTTTTTTCTTAATGTGAAGGGAATACATTGGAAGCAAAAAATCTGAAAGGCACTGAAGTTAAAGATGTCTACAATACATTTGTCTTCACTGGATGAAATGATGACTGTAAGTCACTGTGAAATAATTCCCAATCATCCCCCAGGGCATGGCCTGGATGAGAGCTGAAATGAGATTACACTTATCAGGACCAAATCAACCAAAGAAGCTTGACAATGCCAACACAGACATTAATAATGCTTACGTCTCTGAATGCAACAACTGTCCATTTCTTTGATGTGATTTGAGTGAGCCATGATCACAGAGCTTTTCCAGGACAGTGGGCATTACAGCCTCAATTCTGCTGCTGCTTCTGACATGGTGGGAGCACAGTGGGTATCCATGCATGCAAAGATGATCAAATTGCAATCAATTTAAGAAAGAAATATGGAAATGATAGGCTGTATTAACAAGAAAAATAACAGATGTGATTTTTAGAAGGATACAATGACTTTCTGCTGTTGCTGGAAGGAATCGTGACAGTGTAGCCACAACCAGCCTCGAGCAAATTTTTATATAATCCTATTCAGGTTAACATTTTGAGACCAATGAACCCCTATGGCAACTCAACAGCACGTAAAGAAGTTGTTTAATAATAGACTGTAATGCGATAATAACACACTTATGGTGTTACAGATGTACTTCAATCAGTACATGATCAGGCTGGAGTCGTTTCGTTTGTTCCAACCAGAGCAGACGCATTCAGCTGGCAACCTAAGTAGTCTTCAGTGTTAAATTAGCATATTTAATGAGGGGAAACTCGGAAAGTTCACCCGTTTAAGGCTATAACTCAAATATATACACACAAACAAAGATGCAGCAACAAATAAGCTCTTCTTTAATTGGTTTTCATTGACTAAAAACAGTACAAAGACAGAAAAAGTAGGAATTTATACCTCCCGACGCGAGTTCGACCAGGAGCGACCACCAAAGCAGAGCGCGGAGCCTCAACTTCTTCTCGGTGTTGTTGACAACAGACTCCATGTTTCTGGTGTCGGTGGGAAACGCTCACATTCAGCAGACAGTCCGGTTACATTTTCACAGAGTGCTTTTCACTTCTTCACGCTCTGCTGGCGTCCAGCGGCTCAAAAGTGCCCAAACGGAGAGAGAAAGTGTGTGTGTGCGTGTATATATGTAGCTATGCTGCAGACCCGTCATCAAACTCCGCCTCACGCGCGCTAGTGCGTGCCCTTTAATGCGTGTCTTCAAAACAAAAGCTGAGGAAGAATGTGGGGAAAGTTGCAGAGCTGCTCAGGTGGTTGTTTGGGGCTATGGCAAGCCGTTGGAGCATTTATTCCAAATCTTTGATATCGGACATCAGTTTCCTTCACTATGCACGAACTACTTAACGTGTACTCACATTTCATGGGCATTTTTTACTAGATTAGGGGAACACAGAATCCAGCTAGCAACTATTTCTCAGCAATTAATGACACGTTTGTTCAACTAGTTCCAACAGAAGCTGTATAAGTGAGGCCACTTGCCACAATAGAAGGGTCAAATTAATAACTAGTCAGCTTTTTAATGCACTAGTATGCATTTGGACCAAACTAGTTGACTAGTAGCCCATGTGTTACTAGTTAACTAGTGAGCTGCATAAATCTGACATGTTAACTAGTCAACATAGGCTCACTTCTCTGGTTAACTAGTGACCAGCAATTATGTGCACTAAAAAAACAGTGGGAGCCTAAATATTTAACTAATGACTTAGGAAAGACCAAAAAGCTTACTACTTAACTAGTAAATGCTAATTTCGACATAGTGACTAAAGATGGATTAGTAGTTAACTAGTGAAGCCCCATTCTTCTGTCATGTTGGACTTTTACTTGAAGTGCAAGACTATACACAAGATTTTGTTTTAAACGTGTGCTTTTTGTCACACTACTTGATATTATAGATGACTTAGTTAACATGCACACATTACTATTTCAACAAAACTGCTTACTAGTCAGCATGTGCCCACAGCTAGTTAACTAGCAAAGGACAACCTCATTTACTGAGAGCAAAATCAAATTGAGCAAGCTTGTATAGTTTGACAAAATAAAAGCATTTAAGTTCCCTTTACTCGGTGGTGTATACCCACTTATTTCTCAGTCAGGCAGCATTGGGTATACCCACTTCTAAGATGCGTACCATTCTTTTTTAATTGTGACCCATATGTACAGTCAATGATTGTGACCCAGCCTACTCTTCCTCTAACTGGCTAGTACTTGCTGTCTTCACTGGTTTAATTGGTTAACTTTAAATTAGGCATGACGACGGATGAGTCAATCGGAGGGAGAGTTCAGTTCAGTTGTCCTCACGAATGCACATCAACTAACATCTCAGCTAATGTTAGCAATGCCAGGAACTTGGTTAATGTCAGCCCAACATCCAGGCCCGCTCCGTCCTCCACACTCGTCAGGGAGGACACCCACAGGGAAGGAGATACTGCCTCTTCACCCACAGAACAAAGATGCGGGTACAACTTTAGATACAAGACGTCAAATACACTGACTGGGCCCTTTGTTATTGCTGGGGCCCATAATAACATGAAATCTTGTGACCTTGGGATCATGTATTAGAAAAAATGTGAAAACGAGCAAATGCTACTAATGGATTTTTGGGGTAAACTAAGAAGAGTCATCCTACATGTCGCTGTTTCTAAAATGTGTATTTCTGGGCTACTTTTTCTTTTTTTTTCTTTTTTTTAATGAGCACATTTTTTTGAGAATTTCCACTTCTCCACTGATTTTACTCAATCACTCAAATGAAAAGAACAAAAACTTAATATTTTTGAGGCAAGAAGTTTTCATATATTTTTCAAGTAGAGCCAAATATTTAGATTTTACAGTGTGTGGGTGATGATGAGAATTGGACGATTCAAATGATCATGCATTTCATGGATCTTGCCTTTTCTTATAGCTGGTTATTATATCAGCAAAAGAACGTTGAATGTGGTACACCAAGAAGGACTGTCATGCATTTCCTTGAATTCTGCACGATGATGTCTCTGGTAATCTTGCCCAAGTGTGACAGTGATGCTGTTGCTCAAGAAGAGGAAATGGACAAAAAAAAAAGAAAGAAAGAGAAAGAATGTTTCTCAAGTGCAAAAGGGTTGTAAAAACAAACAAAAAAAGGAAAAAGTTGCAGTTCAACTTTAAAAAGCTTAACTGCATTTCACTCGAATTGTTAGTCCTGTGGTGGAAATAAAAATGAGCTTCATTCTTTGTTACATCCTGGTGACTTTTTACTTTTATCTTGTAACATTGACCCATTGTCCACATGAGGACATATTTTCTCTCAGAAACTACTTGTTGTACCAAGCCAAAATTCATTCATACCTTCATTATATTCATACTTTTTCCAAACATCATGAAAAAAATCAAAAATGAACAAAAAAACACGGCTCAGGTCTCAAGAGGGTAGAAAAACATATAGAAGTACATTACAAGCAGAATTTCTTTGCACTTGGGCATCAAAGATTTACACAGATAAAGGTCCATTTACACTAATTTGTTAAAATTTGATCATCTGTTCTTGGAGTTGCACCGAGGGGGCCAGTCACATTTTAAGAGAGACACAGAATAAAAATCAATGCAAAATGATGTTGCAAAGAAACCTAAATGAAATCCAAAGCACCACAAAGAGATGCAACAACTGTGTATTGTTAAAAACACAAGAACCAAAATAGAACTTAATATGTGACACATAAAATGGGCAAAAAAAAAAAAAACTATCACAGAGATACAAAGTGACAATAAACAGTAGCCACACACAGAGGCTAAATAACCACAAATTCACACAAAATGATGTCAAAACATCTCCAACATGCATTTTATAAAACTAGAAACGGTACTTTGTACAATGTTGTGTAATTATCCTGTACTCGGTACCTATGTCTGCTTATGTTTTGTTCAGATGTTTATGAATGTTTGATCCAATAAAAGTTACTGTAATAACAACCAAACAATCACTGTACTAACATTCTTTTTAAATACATAAAGGTTGTCAGAAATAAGTAGTAAATGTGAGCTACAAGTAAATATTTGATTTTCCTAAAGTGTAAAACTACATTATGCAGTGACAATATTTTTTGAAGGACACCTCAATTTCCAAAATATACCCAGAAGAAAGAGAAGCAAGGAAAAAAGGAAACTTGCTGGAGGAGC
Organism: Atherinosoma microstoma; assembly: GCA_037177055.1. NCBI lineage: Eukaryota > Metazoa > Chordata > Actinopteri > Atheriniformes > Atherinidae > Atherinosoma > Atherinosoma microstoma. Next base: position 5,195,147 of record JBBBVU010000012.1, read on the forward strand.
TATCAGGGGAAACTAGTGTATCCTTTGTGGAAGCCTTATGGCATTTGCACTGTCTGATGGGTTCACACAATGCAAATTGAATTTTAATGAACCTTTTTAAGACCGGGAATGGGATGACAAGTGCCATTTTATGTTGCTGCTGACAGATCGGGTGTAAAAGGGTTAAATTCATAGAGTGTGTTGTCACAAATTCATTTAATGATAATCTGGCTGGAATAACGAAATACAGTAATATGCCGAATAAAATGTTTTAACGATGCAGCTGAGACGTGTCATCTATCATATTTGGCTGTTGCGGATTTAAAACGAAGGCTTTGTAGCAACAATATCTCACTAGGTTAAATGTCTTTGACATGGTTTTCTCTCGCCTTTCGTGTCTTTGCCTCCTCTACTCACGTCTCTGGTTGGAGAGACTAAGATGCAACTAGAAGAGATGAGGACTCAAGTGTGTAGAAACTGGAAAATGGGATCATATCAATGGATATCAGAGATCTGAAGACAAGCTAAAGACAGCCTGAAGGGTTTTATGTGTTTCTTCAGGTAGGTATAATGTAGTATATCTATACTCAGGCATTAAAAAGAAACTATTCAAAGTACCGTGTTAAAATAAATCCAGAACAGTTTCACTTTATTAGACAAACAGGTGAATGGAAAATGTTACATTTAAATAAAAAACATAATCAGACACTTTTTTTTTGGAATGAATATCCATGCTTCGGAGTAAAACAGTTGTCTCCTCAACATATATTTCACTTTGTCTTTATTTAATGAACATAACTGCAGTGTCGTTACATAACAGTTGAGCTTTGGCTCAGGTGGTGGAGGATGTTCGCCACTAATCTTAAGGTTCATGGTTCAGTCCACAGCCCCGGCTATGAACCCAGATTTGGTTACATTGCAGGCTGCTGCCACCGGGGGTGTGAATGGGTGAATAAGAATCCCTATTAAGGCCGCTCAGATGAATACATGCCATATAGGTCAGACTTTTTTATAATTTAAGTTTATGATCCCTCCAAGGGATTTTAAGGAGGATTTTTTTTTTTTTTTACCAAATCTGAGGACAATTCACAAAATCCTTTTTCAGTATTATCAGGAGATTAAAAACATTCAGTAAATTCCACATTTACTTACTATCATAAAACTGTTTTAAATAGTATTCAAAGCTCAGTTTGATGTTTTAGAGCCGATGCTGTTGGGAAAACTACTTTTTTTTTAGAAAGAAATACTGGTTTTTAGAAAGAAATACTGGATGTTATTCCTTCTGATGAAAACATTGGCAAGATGTCAGCAGGCGCCCGGGAGTTTCCTGAACTCCTGCTTGATACAGCTAAAGATAAGATGGTAGAAGCGTCTGTTTGACAGCATGAGGTCAGTGGCGATCTCAGTGTGGCTGACTTCAGGAAGCAGGTAGAGTGACACCTTTACGGACAGCGAGGTGAGAAGCTCAGAGAACTTCGTGGAGGATTCAACTGGAACGACAGCATCAGTGGTGCCGTGGAGCAAAGCAAACGGCGGCAATCTGGGAGAAAGAGAAGAAGACGATAAATACTGTGTTTCTAATAAATAACATTTCTAAATGCTGCTTTGCCTCTCACCTATCGAGCTTGTCACGGCTGAGCTTCTTCACCGCTTGCATCGGTGAGTAATATGGAAAGTTTTCCACTCCGTTCATAGCTCTGTGCATGGTGGAAACATACTCAACCGCTCGCTTTTGTTCGTGCTCATAATGGTCCATAATGTTGTAGACACCGCTCAGACCTGTCCAGGCAATGAAACGATTGACTTTTTCAGAGGGACAACAGGAAGAAGACAAGACTGTTCAAGATCTGAAAAAAATGGCTGGTGGTTATTTCTAAAACGACTTCAGTCATGACAGGATTTTTCCGCTTTAGGAAGCTCGTGTCAAAACCTGCAGACAACTTAGCGTGAGATTTATGACAAGAGGGGGAGAAATTCGTTCCCACACACAATGTTTTGTTTTAGGCTGTTCTTTGTTTCTTTAATGATTTAAGGACAAACTATTTCTTTTTACTATCAGTAATACTAGTCTTTCTGCCACGGCAACATCAACACACTCCCATCTGTCAGCCTGTTGTTCAGAGCATTAAACAAGAAGTGCTGCCTGATAATAAGGTCTGTAATCATTCTTGAGATTGCAACTTCCAAAATGTTTGCTTTTCTCCCTTAAATCAGTGTCGCTCCTGAATAAACCCCCAATTCTGCAATCAAATGTGGAGCAATCACAGTATAGGTGAAATGCTGTTTACGGCTTACGAACCACAGCATTTTTCACATATCAGACCAGACCTCCCAGACAGAATGATGGAAATGATCTTAATGACTGTTTGTTTTGACATTTTTATTTGAGGAACTGACAGATGCTCAAAAGCAGGTCTTTGCCACCAGCTAATAAACTTACAATAACACAGAGGCCCCAACTCATCTTTCTGGGACACATATTGTAACATCTTGAACCTGTGAGCAGCTACTTACCAATAACTCCTCTTACTGACCGTGTAAGGTCCTGCTGTTTCTTTGAGTCTATGAACAGCTCCTCTCTTGTATCAATAAGAAACAGTGCGGTCAGCGCACACAAATGTGCACCTGCCGAATGGCCGATTAACACAATGTTTTCCTATAAAATAAAGGAAAAAATAACAGCAGAAAAACAGGTTACGTAAATGCAGATTAGACTACACCAACTCTGATACTGAGGCTTGAAGGTCAACTTTACATAAAAACAAAGGGTACAGTATTGTAATTCTTGAATTGTTGATGAATCAGGACCACATTAAACAGTGCAGGAACCAAAAATTGTTAAAGATTTCAGTAAAATAGAATTCATTCAGAAAGTCTAAGGTACTTTTTAAGGCGCTGTAAGTACTGGGTGTTTCTTCCCTTTCCTAAGAGTTCCTGAGGAATATGTCTTACTTTGTCAAAGTTGAACTTTTGCCCATTTTCTTGTGCCCAGACCATGCAGTCAGCAATATCTTGTACCATCCCTAAAACATTTCCCTGAAATCAGATAGGACCAGTAGTGAGTTTAACATTTACAAATTACATTTCTCATCTGTCTGGTGCATTACTTCAGTGAAATGTAGTCAAAATAATGTATGATCCACATCATGCGCCACACACATCATCAATCCAAATTTATTTGGATATTTATTCTAAAGCTCTTACCTTTGGATATATGGAATAATCTGGACAAATGACAGTTGCATTCAGCTCTTTAGCCATCTGCCTGGCCAGTAAACAGTAAATGGATCTTTCTCCGGAACCCCATGCACCACCGTAGATGAAAACCACCACAGGTGCCAGCGCATTTTGGGATTTGCACATATCTGGTCGGTGGTACAAGTCCAGCTTGTTGCCTCTGCGCCCAAAAATAATCCCCTTTAAAAAGCAGACAAAAGTGATTGACACATATTTGACTATTTTGTCTTGATCTATTGAAAACCTAATGTGGAATTTTCTCAACAACTTATCTGTTGCACACCTTTTCATAATGCTTGTGGTTTTCATCATCCCTATACCACGATTTTAGCTGAAAATACAGTCTCCCATACTGCAGGTATTTGAAAGAATCCAGCAAAGCTATGGTCAAACGATAGATCCGCCTGATTGAGAGGCCAAACATAAAAATGACGATTAAAAACACACTTCTCATTGAATAAAACTATATTGGATAGTTGAAATACCTCTGCACATTACCTTGGTTTTAGGGCTTCTATATGTTTCTTATATCCAGGTTTGTTGGGCCAGCCATAAATCAACTGGGCAACTATACAGATAGAGTACGGTAGGCCCACAAACAGGACACACGCTGCCACAGGCAATGACATGTGATATTTTATCCAAGACCTTAAAAAGAAACAATATGTATTAGGATATTCTTTTTTCTTTTTAATAAGGCTCATTGTTTTTTAAATTCTGTATTTGAGAAGACCTTACATGTTGCATTTCAGTCTGTTCACCTCACCTACAAACAACAAATAATTAGCACATGCAGCGTAACAGAGACTCAGACAATATGCAAATTGACTCAATACACAGAGAGTAAACAGGAATTATAAACATTGAGTCATTGGTTTTGACAGAAAAAAAAGTAAAAGAAAAAATGAGTGAATGCCACCTGTTTTCTGTTATAGATGACCCAGACTGCCCTCTAGTGGGGCTGTATGTAAATACACTTTTAAGCACAGCTAAAACAAAATCGCATTATCCTAGAAACACACTGCTTTGCACAACATAACAATTTTAACAAACAAAATAGCAATAGCAGCAAAGATATGTCGTCACATACTTATATAAAATAACTATAGAACTCTCAGTTTCAAAGCGGAAAAGTAGAGAAGCAGTGAAATGGTAGGGCTAAGTTCTGTCCATCGTTTAATGCTTTAAGGCTTAAGATAGCTTTATTTCGTCTGTAAACAATGTCGCTTAAAGGACAGAAAAAGGCCCGGAAGTAAATAGATACATAAACTATTAGCATATACAACGCGTTACGCTGAACCGAATGGCCGGGGGTGGTGTGGTTTGTTTTCAAATATCATTCAGTCAGATGAACCTATGTCAGAAATCACCTCAAGACTCTACCTGCCTCTCAAACGCCACCGTCTTCCTGAAACTTGCAAAGAGTCACGGTTTGCAAAGAGGAATCCCATCTTCAACTTCCGCCTTGGTGAGGCGCAGTGGGAGGACCTCTGTTGTGATTGGTGGAAAAGGCCAGGAACAGATTCTCATTAGTTGAGAGCGTTCTGGCAACAAGAAAGCTTCTGGTCTTAAACTTCCAAAGATTCTCTTCAGTTTGGCGGGTGACTGCGTAGATGATACGACATACATAATAATTACTACGTGATCTTTATTTGATTTATCTAGCTGCGCGTGCAGTTGACTGCATAGGAAAACAATCTCCCTTAAGGTGGATTTTTATCTTGTAATAGTTAATATCTCTGTAATAACGATACGGAAATTAATACATGTTGATTCCATGGCTCGAATGAAACAATGAAGCTAATCAGTGTATGTGTGTATCGCTCAAAAACATAAAAAAAAGAAGAAAAGCTAACAAGGATTAACGATTAAACAAATAATTAGTTTGTTCAGTTTATCTATCTATCTATCTATCTATCTATCTATCTATCTATCTATCTATCTATCTATCTATCTATCTATCTATC
>JBBBVU010000012.1:5214273-5230136 GCA_037177055.1 Atherinosoma microstoma
GATTGATTGATTGATTGATTGATTGATTGATTGATTGATTGATTGATTGATTGATTGATTGATTGATTGATTGAGTGGTTGATGGATTTTTTGCACCTTCTCTAAATACTATTTGTATCATCAATTTGGAGGTGCCTTCCCTGTATTTCAACCCATCACCTTATTCCCCTCCATCCTGCATACCCTGTGTTCATCCTCTTCTAAGGCTCCATTGTATCTTCTCTACAGCCTCTTGCTCCCTTTTTTAATGAAAATATTTCTTAGCTTTGCTTCCCTGACAAGTACTTTTATGTTCTGAGAGAAATAAACCTGCCTGATGCTTGCAACTAAAGTTAAATGGTTTTCCATCTTCAACATTTTAACCCAGCATAAAATCTCTAATTATACTTTGCCTCAAACCACACTTGACTTCTGTGAAATATTCTTTTGCAAATCTTGACTGCACAGCCAAAAAAATTTCCTTTTGACTCCCAACACGAAGTTTAGTGCATTCCAGCAGCAGTTCATAAAACTAAGTAACAGCGTGGCTAAATGAGAACCACCAGCTTAATGTGTCCATGATCATGAGCCTCTTGCTTAAAATACAATTGTAGCAGCATTTGGGCCTAACTTATTACAGACAGCAGGATATGCATCTTTGACCGAATTTCCTTATGTGGATTTCTTAATATACTTTATCTGATGGTGTTAAAATGTGGCAGAGATTATCTGTCCACTCAGCATTGTCTGCAATGACTCCTCAACAATAGAGGCATTATTGTCTGTGAATACGGTTCCAGGGAGAGTCCATTTCAGAAGATTTAAAGATGAGGGTAACAAGAAAGTTGTTTTTATTCATTTCTTTACTCCATCATTGATTCAGCTGTTTAAAATAACTGAAGTGGTTCAATTAAAGAGCGGTTCATTAAAACAAAAAGCACAGAAGGAACTTCTGAGCATCTATTGATTAAGTGTTTCAGTTAGAGGAGGATGCAATGCAATGAATCAGAACTAAAAAGTCAAAGGAAAATGATGGTGACAATTTACAGTTAGAAAAATCAAAGAAAAACTTGGATGAAATTTAAAAGTTCAAGCTTAACTATATAAAAAAAGGGCATCTTTTCACTCAAACCATATTATGATTATCTTCAGTTGTTAAAACTAAACCAAATTTTAAGTATCAATTGTACAGTTGAACATGTTTGTCTGTGTATCCCCATGGGGACTTTTCATTGGCACAACCTATTACCCTTACCCGAACCATTGCAACTGAATGCATCACCCTAACCGTAACCAAAACCTAGTTCTAACATGAATGCGTACAAGAAGCAATGATTTTAGTGTCCTGTCATATTTTAGTGGCCATCATGAGTAAACGCCCCCACACACACTTAAAACACCTGTTACTGGTTGTTTCCTGACACCCCATTGGTGAGAAGATGTGTGATGTGTATGAGGTGATATCTGTGTTAATGTGCAGGGGGGTGTTGGTCGGTGTTGTCATAGGGGCTTTGCGTGGCAGGACAGACAGAGAGACAATGTGGTGTGATATCAAGTCTACCTTTCAGATGGCTGAACACATTCTCGCACACACACACACACTCGCTGTGATAACACGTCCCTGGGAACTCTCGTATGCAGCCAAGTTTTTTTTGTCACAGAGAACAAAGGTGTTAAGCACGCCAACGTTTCTGAACAGTCTGATCAGATGAGGACGTTCCTTTCCTCTGTGCATATTGCCTTCATTACATTATCAAGGTCAAGAACATCATTTGATGATCTAATAAATGGACCTTGTTTCTTTTGGTGGTACAGTACGCTTTTGTCCTGTCACGCTTGTCCTGAGTAAATGAGACATTGTTTGGCGGTTAGATCTGTCAGTTCCTGTAGAGCTTTTTACTCCCTTTTGAGAGAATGAATTATATAAAGCAACAAAAATTAAGAGAGACAAACATGATGCAGGGGAAAACAGAGACAATGTAGTCCGGCATGCCCAAAATGCGCCAAAGTAAATGTCCCTTTTTCCGCTATTTTCTAAAATGGACATTTGATTTTATTCTGTCTTTTGTAGCTCCTTTGAATAGATATTGAATGACGATATCCATTCTTCTAGACTCCCTACAGGATATAGCTTTTTTTAGGCTTAACCAGGCTTTCTTATCTTTTTTTTTTTATTCAGTTGTCTAGATAATGTCTCCCCAGAAAATCTGAGGAAGTGGGAGGTGGAAAGGATGTGTGAGCAACTGTCCATACAGCACCTGACCAACAAATTCAGCAGCATTTTATGAAACATTCATTTACACAAAAGCACACATGAGATGTTTACCATGTAATCATGAATCGTGAATTGTGAAATGACTCTTGCTGACTATTACTCAAAGCCAAATGTCTGTATTTCAAAATACAAGCAGCACATGAAGTTCTATATAAAGTCTCCACACTAGGGAATCATTGGGAAAAATGGCTATCTGTATCCATTTTGCACAGAGAAGAGATTAACATTTATAGATCTTCTTTATATTGTGTCTTTTTTATTGTTTTGTTTTTTGCTTTGTTAAAACTTATATTTGTTGATGATGCACCAACATTAGTTTTCAGAACAGTCAGAAATGGAGCTAAAGCAATGATTTCCACTTCATGATGTATGTTTGTTTTAATGCAGCTGCTTCTTGAGTTTATGTCCTGCAATTTCATTGCATCAAAGCACACAGTCAGTTTCTGGTTCCTTTTTTTTTGTATACAGAGAGCTGTATGTATTCCCTACATCATTTAACGTTATTATGTACAGCAGACAATGAAATCACAACATTTTTCATATTGCTATTTAATCATGAAAAAACAAAGAAACAATGATGCAAATCATCATGTTTGTTTTTTGGGTTTATTTGTTTTCTCTTTTTTAAATTTACAGTGTGCTGATTTCTTTTAGAAATTGGGTGAGATATATTCCACGGATGCCAGCAGCAGCTCTGTCTCCCTTTGTAGTGCTTTTTTTATTTGAAACAAATGAGGAATGTTAGACATCTGAAGTATATTTCAGGATGTCTGTAGATTTTCAGTCATCCAGGTCATGCTATCCTAAATACTGAGAGTCAACTGGAATTATTGGTTTTTGAAAATGTTTCACCACTTAACGCGTTTCTTTGTTCTGACCATCTGGTGAGGAGTTTCAGACTTAGCTAATATCTGAGTTAGTAAGGGTTAGCAAGTTCTTTGACATGTATAAAAATGGCTAAAGTGTTAACCTCCCAGCCACAGCTCCATACAAGTCTGTTGGAACACTGAGTGAGTCCTGTTCCCTTGATTTCACATATTTGTTATATTGAACCAGACTTACAGGACAGTCCATCTGAATAAAAAATTTGTTGCTGGTTTATTACAATACTATTACACTAGTTACGTTTCAGAATTGCACACTTATGTCTCTTTAGATAAGAAGACAATAGCAATCTTTATACTTTGTGCCTAAACTATGGTGTTTGAACTAATCCGATTCAGTGTAGAAAAAAAAAATCTCCTTTTAGATCTTCTAAAGAATCATGCAATCAAAAAAAGCAACTACAATACTTCAATTATATATTTTTAGAATAATCTGTTTAATGAACTGTGTTCAGAATGGCATGAGATGTGTGTCTGTGTGTGAAGAATAGGCATCATTCATATACAGAGGTGGACAGCTGTCGGCTCATATGTTTGCCAGCTGTCCCGTAACTATCCACAGCTCAGTCTTTACTTCCGTTACACTCATCAAATGCTGTGAACCCTCCTGAACCTCCCGTCTTTACACATGGGTATGTTTCATGCATGAGTCACGAACCATGCAGGCATGCCACAACGTTAACAATCTTAACCTAAACACACTAAGCCTCTTTCCTTAAGAGAAAAACAGGATAACAATTCAGAACTTTACAAAAAGAATTAGATAATCATTCTTATGTTTTAGCTGGCAAAAGGGGGCTTTATGGTGTAGATTTAATTCCCTTGTCCCTGTTTGATGAAAAACACGTCGCAAAAGCTGAAATCTCAAACTTTGTGTGAAATATCCCATGCCGTGCATAGAATTTTTTTTGCACATTAGGTTACAAAGCATTTTTGTCTGATTTTGTCTACACACCTATCTTGGATGCTGATTCAGTTTTGACATCAGATAGGGCCAACTGAGATCATGCCCGCAAGCAAGTAAATCAATTTCGTCTTTGCTTTTGTTGAAGCTCTCATCCTGTGCTGACTGCTCCAAACCAAACATATTGTTTAAGACTCACTTTACAAGAATCTCTGCTTCCTGCAGTGACAACATATGGGAACTTTGGAGAAGATCTACAGTATCATAAATGCTCTCATGAGTGTTGAATTCCACTGGAGTTCAAAGACAGGATACTGTCAGCGAACATTTTTCAATAACATCTATATGCAACATGTAGAAAATGATCATGATGACAGGTCTTTATCAAACAATATTCCTACCAACAGTGAATCTGGTTAATAATAAAATTCCCTTGGTTTTGTAACCTCTTAATTGGAACACTGTCAACTCGTGAGTGAAGACTTTCCAACTGCTTTTCTTTTGTAGTTCAGGCTTTTCATCCATGACTTAACATCACCCTAACCAATCTACATTCTGCCTGCCAAGTGGCTAGTTTGGGACACCACAGACAAAGACTGGGTTGCTGCATTTTACGCTGCCATTTTTTGAACAATCAGCCAATCAATAGGAGCAGACTAGGCCATTTGTGAAGTGGGACCCTTAAAGAGACAGGAGCAAAATTGTGATGTTTCAGGTAAAAGAGGAAAAGAGCTTATAACAGTATAACAGAGTGGGGATCCTGCAAAGCTCCATGCAGCACCAGGAAAGTAAGTTCAGAAGAAGGCTGCAAACACAAATGATTTCCAGTTTGGTAGAAAATCATTCGGCAAATGTCCTGTGTTTTCAAGTCATGATATTTTCTGGAGCTGTTCAGAGAATGCAGTTGTCAGACACATGCACTCCAGAGAAAAATGGAGTATGGGTTCAGGTGTGACACTGGTTTTAGCGAACTTAAATCATAAGGATGGAGTACAAAAGTCAATTATTTTCATTGTTAAGAACATGCTTAACTTGTAACTCGTCAAACTGTGCAGGAACTGGAGATGAAAAATAATTCGAAAGATTCAGAAACCAGAAAATGGCCACAAATCCAGCAAGAGGAAGCAGGATTAAGAAAACTGTAGGCCTCTATGGACACTGTAATTAATTTGCTTTGATGTGATAGTTTCTAATGCTAGATGTATACAAATCCTACACTCTCGGCTTTTAAAGGGATTTTTAGAAATATTTAGGTATAAAGCTTTTCTAATAAAATGAAAAAGATTACAGACTTGATCACTTTCTGTAAAATGTAGTAAGACAGTCCAAAAAAGCTTAATAACATATTCATTTGGTAGGTCGTTCCTGGCACCTCTCCATCTGGGAGTAATTCATTTGTTCTGCATAATTTGACCAACTGTAAATGGATAAACAAATTAAATAGCTGAAGAACAAAGTGTACCATTTTCCTGCGGAAAGCCAAACAGGAGTTGGTCATTTTAGGTTTCTTGTGCCCAAATTAGACCATTTTACCTGCTATTTGGATATTAGTTTGAAATGGGATTGCTATGCTTGCTTTTCATGCCCCAAATCTAATAGGCCAGGGAACTAAACCATCATAGCTAACGTTTGATTGACAGCTATGAATCGGCCCAAGTACACTTGCTAAAGATGTCAATTCCTGAGAGAACATCCAATATACTGTATATCTGCAATCATCACTGAAGCTGGCTGACCAACATCCAGCTGAGCCCAAAGAACAGCTGAGTGTGTCAACATTCAATCAGCTCAATTCCCCTGGCAACCAGACAGTGATGCAATGATACCCGGTTTCCAACAGTGCGTAAAATAGTGCCGTTCCTGTTCATCGTTAGGGAGGGTTTCAGGGCCGTCGGCAGTACTGTCAGCTGAGGTCACACAGGATGGCAGGAGACGCAGGGTCTGAGCCTGCGTCCCCTAAAAAGCAGCTTAGCAGAATTTGCTGGCACTCAGCACCAGAGACCACTGCAGGGAACTGTGGGAAGTTCATATAAAGTCGGTTTTGTAGTCAGATGATTCTGAGATGAGACCCAGCTGCCTGCGTTGTTATTTGGCATCACTCTGTGCACAATGAAAGTCAGGTAAAGAGGCCAAATATTTGACTCAGAGGCTCCACAACTACTCATTTATCATAGAATAAGGTCATTTTAGGAACATTTCTTTATATGTTCAGAATCAAATGTAGGTTTTTTGGGGGGGGAAATAACTCATCATGGCTACTTCTCACCAAGCACTCAAGCTGGATTTGACACAAAGTTCCTTTGTTTGGGCAAGTGCTGTGTATTCAATGGCTAACATTCAAAAGGAGCACTGTGTCGAAGCCCAGGGATTAAGGTCAGTTTAAAGGTTTGGCGGAGGAGAGGGAGGAAGGGGTCAGGGTTAAGGTCACAATTGGCATGGGGGGGGGTGGCTCTGCGACACAAAGTAGGGATGTGTATATGCCTACAAATGAATATTGCTTGTATGGTGATTTTATGGCCTTTTAGAGATGTTTTCAAAGGGATTTCTCTCCCTGTCACTGCTGATTAATTTAAACACGGCCTGCAACATTGGAGAGACTGGATGGAAGCTCAGTCTTTGACTTGGATTTTTCTTTTCATTCACGCTTTAGCTGTTTATTACGAGCCATCAAGGCTTTTTCTGACATTCATTTGAACAAACGTGCGATCATTCCTGCAGGATTTATTGCAAAAAGGTGTGTAACAGTGACTGAAGGTGCAGGAATGCACACATCATTGCCTGCACATGCTGTATAAACTGCTGCTTGTGAGAAAGGCACGTCGGTTTTCAGCCACACCAACGCACTCACGGGAAATCTCAGTGTCAATGAACTGGAGTAACCCTCCTTTAAGGTGAGGCCATACCCCCTCAGCCAATGAAAATCAGCCAGAAATCAGGCATCATGCCCTGAGCCAATCACCACATTTGTGCTTCTTCCCTCCCTCCTCCTCTTTTTTTCAGCTTCTCAGTTCCTTTTCATTCTTTTTGAAATGCTATTTTCATGAGTAACAACCAACCCCCAAAGCCGGAAGTGGTTACCGTTTGTTGGTGTGCGCCCACCAATTTTTTTTTTTCCTAAAGCTCTTTTCCTTGTGTCTCTTGAGCTAGTCTGCCACTCCATTGTATGGCTTCCATTCATTCACAAAATACACAATACTGGGGGAAATCCCTCATCCCAATTCTATTTTGCTCACGAATGTGTCTGTGTTTGCTCTGGACTGGGAGAGTATTCAGTTTAAGATCACCATTTTTCCCCCTTTGGCGAGGTTTCAGTTGGGTGTAAAGTTGTGGGTGGATGCAGATGTCCCACTGCAAATGTAATTTGAGGTGGGAGGCAGGACTGTCATTTGACATCAACCGTTGCATAATCCATGTCAAGCCAAGACACAGGTGTTTCTGTTTCTCAACACGGATTCCCACAGAATACCATAACATACAGTACAGCTCAGGTGGTCCGTTCCCATGTGTTGGGAAAAAGGGGAGGTTCATAGCTGAGCTCATCTTCATAATAGGTCCCTGTTTTCTTTGGAGGATCTCTTTAGGGAGAAATCACTCAAATAAGCTTTTTGAAGTTTTAATCTAATACAGAAGCAGAAAAAAACAAATCAGAAAAAAAGCTGATCTCATTCTAATAAGGAATAACTGCACAGAAATCACCTTGATGGGAAGAAAAAGGGAGAGACATCAGGAAGAGTAACAAGAGATGGGTAATTCTTCCATGTAAGATGAGCTGCAGCAGATGGTTTAACAAAATGAAGCCAGGGGGATCACACAACTACAAAGCAATGACTTATATAAACGGAATGACAATACAAGTCAAATATATGGAACAAAAATGATTTTCGACAATTCGTTAAACCACTTGCTTTTGTTAAAAACAAGATTTACATAATTGATTTCAGTTTAATTAAGTATAGTTTTGAAATGATCATTTCCTGTCAAAATTTTATATAAAAATCCTTTGAAGAAAACATAAAAATAGACACTCCCTTCCTTGTAGAGAAAATGAAGGCTATGATGCTAATGTTGAAGTGCCATCTTGTTAAGAACGCTGTCTCATTACCTCCATTCATAACCATTGTTGTTGCCTGGTTCTATTTTGTTTTGATGGCTAAAAATGTTCAGACTTAATGCAGAGGGAAAGAGCTACAAAAAGAAAAAAGGAGAAATTACCTTGCCGGGAGTAATGGGATCGCAGCTTCGAATCTGCTAATTAACAAGTCAGTATTGTTCCGACATCTGATCCCATGTGACATCAACTCCTGTTTCTTGGCGAAACTATTCATGCAAAGGAATTATAATACTGTAGAATATATTCAGCAATATATTTGTCACATGTTATTAGAATATATTAACAAAAATGTTTATGTCACGTGCAGCGGAAAGGAATGTATGTGAGGATTAGAAATGGTCTACAAGTGTTTTTAGAAGGCGATCTTATGGACTCAGGGTTCTGGGTGTGTGCAAACACAGCACACCCACAGAGAATAAAATATGGTGTCTAAACAAACTAGTGTGTGATGTCAACTTCTCATTCCCTATTGGGAGTGCATACTGAGAGTCTCCTCTTGCAATTGCAGAATTTGCAGTAGCAACATGGATCAGTGGACATGGTGCTATCCCCACACAGTGGGTGGTTTGATCCCCATCCCCTCCACATGAACCTCAAACTGCCTGCACTGTTGTTATCAGAATGTGATGATAAGGGGTAGCAAGTATAAAGTGCAAATATATTGAATAAAATGAACAAACAAACAAATAAATAAGTAAATCAATTAATAAAGAACCTGGGCAGGGTGTCAACAGGGTGCTGAGAAGGACGTGAGAAAGAGGAGTGAACTGTGTCGAAGAGGTGAAAAACCTGTATCACACAGATAATGCAATTTTTCAGGGACACATATTTCAGTATTCACCTTCACTGATCCAAAACTAAACCTTTGTCTTCTTTGTGAGTCTGAAATGGCGATCCTTTCAAGCTTGTCTTTGCAAAATAATTTCTAATTTACTCTTATACATAACCTGCCTTTTAGAAAAAAAAGCTTTTGCTGTATATGCAGCGCATCAAGAAGACCAAGTTGATTTTAACATTTTTCTCTCACTCTCAAAATCCCTCAACAGTACAATAGCATAAAAAAATCCCACTTGGCAAAGCCATGAACAATGCATTTTTACTTTGAATTTCTGCTTTCAAATGATTAAATAAAGGAAGGCATTGTAAGGTTTGTTTTTTTCCAACACATCACTTCTTATTGAACATGAAAAGTTTAGTGAGAATTTTTCCTCTGGACCTCTTTGCCCTGTGGTCTGATAGCTTTCAGCTACTTATTGTTATTTGTTCCAACTTTGGATTTTTTTTCCCTTCATTCTTTCTCCGCTGGTCATTTTAAATGTCACCGTCTTGAGCTTTAATTCTCCTATTGGCAAAGAATTCATGTAATTACAAGTTCGTCTCAGGAGTCATGCGACTTTTAGATTGTGGGGGGGGGGGAATACCTGTCTGGGTCCAACCTCCAGCTCAAGAATGAGTGATTTAAAAGCAAAGAGAGGAATGTGTGTTGTCTTGCACTAGCAGAACTGTCAATGTGGGCACAGGCCACTCAGTAATCTCTCTCTGAATCACATGATGCTATAAGCATTGCCTTTGTTCAAAAAGGTTGTGTCTTTATAACACTGGTGAACATGCGTGAAGTTGGAAGGATAATGATATAATACATTTAGTGCTTTAAGTCTGATAAAGCTCCATCATTAAATGATTTAATCTGTTCATGTTCTCAAGCAGAGAAAGATTTGTGTTTGAAGGGGCATTCACAACCCCAATCTAAGAAAGCAGTGATTGTAAATAAAAAGATATGCAAGTATAATTTAAACTCAAAACCAATGTTTTAAAGATGATTTCAAAAAACATGAAATGTTGAACCTGAGACATATAGTTTGATTTAAAACTAATGTGATGGTAGCAAGACATCTGAAAAAATTAAAATTAAAAAAGTATGGTTGGGGGTAACAAAATGCTGACAAAGGGCCAGTAAGATTTTGAAAAGGGCACTGTAGAGAGGCAGAGTCTCTCAGATATTAAGATGGACATAGTTTGAGAGACACTAATCTATTGATTCTTTGGCCTGAGTTATAGAGAAGCTCTAAAAAGGCTGCTGTCTTCAAAGGAGTTCCCACACTCATCAAGATGAGTTTGGCACATCTTGATGAGTTCGGCACAATCAAACTTGATGTGGCTGCTCTTCCAGTTTGGCCTCAGGTTAAACCGTTGATACTGTTAACCATAGTCAATAAGATTGCAACATATGGAGAAATTTGTTTGTGATCAGTCCGCATATTACCAGAAGCTTATAATATAGTTGCGATGCTTTAAAATGGTCCTGCAAAGGGAAAGTGCGTCTCTAAACCAACTTCCCAAATGGTTCAGTCATTTTCATTTTCATAGCACTACGGCTACACATTCAGATAAGTGATAATTAATAAAAGTTGAACCCTTGTCCCCCGTAGTTAAGGAACAGGAAGAGTTTGATGAAAATTAACTTTTGGTGAATGCCTAACCCGTGCTGTGGTCTTCTGGTTCCACACACACCAGATCTCAACCTGTTAAAACACATCAAGAAGATTTTAGTCCAACATGTCAGACAATGCTCTCCATCACCATCTGTCCACCTTCTTGATCTCAGATGTAATTTGAACTCTCAACTCTGTCCTGGTGCTGCTAGATCTTAATGTCGCATTTGATACAGTAGACCACCAAATTTTATTACACAGACTGAGAAGTCTGGTGGGCGTCTCTGGTACTGTTCTTAAATGGTTTTATTCCAACTTCACAGATTGACAATTTTTTAGAAGTATGGATACATGCTCCTCAAGAATTCATAAAATCAAGGGTGGTGTTCCCTAAGGATACATTTTAGGCCCACTACTTTTTAATCTGTACCTGATGCCAATTCAGACTGTCATAAAAGGCACAGCATTGATTTATACAACTATGCATATGATTTTAGTTTATAAATGCATTAATGGTCTTGGGCCTTCTTACTTATCTGACCTGCTTTTAAATGATGAGCCCTCAAGGACCCTGAGGTCCTCTGGTGCTGGCCTTTTAATTGTTCCTAAGTGAGAACTAAAACTTCCAACGAGGCTTCATTCCACCATGCGGCCCTCATTTGAGAAACAGCCTGCCAGAGAACCTCTGGGCTGCAGAGACCATTGATGTTTTTAAAAACAGGCTCAAGACCTGCCTTTCTAGTTTAGCTTTGAACTAAATTGTTATTTTTGTAGTCTATTTATTTTACTTCTTGTTTTATTATAGCTCTTATTCATTTGTTTACTTTGATTGATTATGTACTTATTTATTGTATTTAAGTAGTTTTTCCTAAACAAAATTATGAATTTCTTTAATTATACTCTTTTACTTGTTGTTCTTATTTGTTCCTGTCAGATTTAGGTTTATTTGATCTTTGTTTCAACTTTTAAAAAGATCTTTTTTTTAATCCAGTACTTTCCTCTCGGGATCCTCCATGCCAGGGGCTCAGCCTGCTCAGTCAGTGGAGTCATTACGTTGGGGATCACCCTTGTCAGGGTGGCTGGGGGCTCCAGATCAGGTCCCAGCTGGCAGAAAAGATACTTGTTTTTATTGTGTAAAGCACTTTGTGCTCCTCTTTTGTATGAAAATTGCTTTATGAATAACATTTGACTTGGTTTGATCACAGAAAACACCAACAATGGGAATTTTGAAGGAACTGAGGGAATAAGTTTCGGAAGAATGTTTTTCCTTCCTGAGTGGCACCAGACTCCTCCGTCATTTTCATTGTATTGACTTATAAAAACATTACCTCCACAGTGATATCATTAGGGTATGTATTTTCAGTGGAATTAGTCCAATTTAATCACAAGTTTCCTCCACATTGTCCTGCATTTGATTAAGACAGACAGAACAAAAGGCCCAAAACATACTTATTAATCACCTTTTTATCTTTAAACTTTGACTATGTTCATTTATATCAGAAATGTTTCTTATTCTTTTTGTCACAATACTGTCCTCAAAATCTTTTTTGTTATTTTTGGTTTGCAGTCATGCTGTTCCATTCTTTTCATTGGTTGTCATTGATTAATTATATAATGGTACTTTACTGCTGTTGGGAACAGAAACCACATGCAATCCCTTTCAGATATGATGATAATGTTTGTGAAGATTGTCTCTCAATGAGAATAGAAAATATATCTTGTATAAGAGATTGTAATGACATGGGTCATACAGACTGCTTGATCATTTAAAAAAAAATCTTCAAAGTTTTACAAGACTGAACTTAAAACTTAAAACTTATATGTTTTATGGAGTAGTTCTGTATAAATGAAGTGGTGGTGATGCAGGAAATAAGAACAGTGAGACTGTGGGGAGAGGTAGGGTTGTTGCGACAGATAGGTTCAAGGTGTGGGTGGAATTACTTTAAGGATCAGCACTGAGCCCTTTCTTGTTTCCAGTGGTGATGGACAGGTTGACAGATGTGGTCAAGCAAGAGACTCTGTGGACCATGATTGCATTGTGAGCTGTAGTGAGCATAGGGAGCAAGTAGAGAGGTGGAGGCATTGGATTGGGGTAAGTCAAAAGAAACAAGATAGAATACATGTGAGAGAATGAAATTGAAGCAGGTGGAATGGTGGAGATGCAAGAAGTAGAAATAGTGAAAATAGATAAGTTAACGTACCTGGGGTCAACCATCCAAAGTTTTAACAGTCCAATAGAGAGGTGAGGAAGAGAGTGAAAACAGGATGGAGTTGGTGGAAGTATAGTAGAAAGAGAGGGAGAGTTACAAGACAATAACCAAGAAAGAAAGGCATTGCTTAGGTGGTTTGGACATGTTCAGGAGAGATAATTAATTGATGTTATGACAGAGGACATATAGGTTGGTGTAACAGAAGTGGATGCAAGAGACAGGCAGATGAGCCTCTGTGGCAACCCTGAAAGAAGAAACATATTCTTAAATTTCAACTTCAGTGGTCTACAATGAAAATGTGGAAAAAATGTATATTCTTTGATGGAAGGATAACTTATTTCCTATATTTGACACAATTTTGAAATAGTGGTCCTGCACACTAAAGAGGTTTCAAGTTATCAATTTAGGTTATAATGAATAAGATTTTGGAGAGTGCAGATGAACTTGTTGCTCCCTACTATCTTCCCCAAAGGGGGAAAAAAAGTTTGTAACATGGTATTAAAAGATTAACAGTAAATCCTCACTCCACAACTGTGTAGCTGTGATGAAAAGTGAAGTTCCCTTTGAGGTGGGATCTGTCTGCCCCTGCAGCGAGCTGAGCTGTAAACCTTAACCTGCTTTTGATCTACTGTACAAATCAATCTCAAAATCATATGAATCAAACCATGTGACATCAAAGCTCTATATACTTCATGGATTTGGCTCAGTACAATGCCCTGAATCTCTGCCATAAAAGACCAAACTCCAGCTGCAGTAGTGTACGTGTGGTTTTTTTTTTAACTTAAATGTGACCAAGCAGGCCCAAAACCCACATGCAGATTAGACTAATTTAGATAACCTTCATCATAAAGCTGATTACTTTGTTATGCAGGCTAAACAGGCACTGTAAACATGTGAGCACTAGACGGATCAGGCACAAATCAGATAATACGTGACATAATGTTGTGCATATTTATACAGAATTGAACCAGATACAAATTCAAAACCGTGATAATATCCATATTGGGTGGAGAACACAGAAGAAACAAGGCCGAACAAGGGGCTGTTCAACATTCTGCAATGCCTAGGACGTGCCAAGAATCTCGTTTGCTTGCTCCTGGTCAAATGGGGGCTAACCCTGCAAGTCTTTAGCTCAAGGGGAGCCAGGGTAAATAGGGTTAACTTAAACTCCAGTCCAAAGCAGAAAGAAGGCTGAATAAGAAGCTACAACCCATGCTTGCTTCTTCTTTTTTTCTTAGGCTAGTTGTGTCAATTGAGTATTGCTACTTAGTGCTAGCTCATGGAGCTTGACCTGTTCACAGGCCCAGTAAGGCTTGCTAATAGTTTTGATAAGTTTGTCTTGGTTTTATGGTTCCTTGCTTTTGTTTTCATGTTCTTGTTGTCTTTCAGTGCAGAGTCCCTATTTTTCTCAGGCCTGACATGCTTTCCCAACACATTTTGCCCTAGTTTCCAATTTCCACACATGTGTCTTCTTTAGTCATTACACTCCCCTCAGTTCATATGCATCAGGTGTTCCTTTGTTTCTTTGTTTTACATTAAGATGACTAAAAGTGCTGAAACATAAGTCATATGTTAAATAATTCAGTGATAGTGTCACTTTGTCACTTGCTCATGACATCTCAAGGCAAATTTTGCTGATTGCTCTAACAAAATGTCTTCCTGTGGCTATGATATTGTTCTTAATGGATCCAAATTATTGTCACCAAAATTAAAATCTGGGTTTTCCTGATTAATAACATTTCAGATCCATATGAACATTCGGAAATTATGAATAATCCTAAGAATGAAAACACACAAAAATATATTAATCTGGGCTTTCTGCATAGTTTAAGAATAAACACAAGACTTTCAACCATTCACTGGCTTGCTTTCTCATGAGCAGACAGTATACGTGACTGTAAATGTATAAGCTGATTTCATACACAGTTGGCTGAAAAATGAAGCTAAATTTTTGTGCCAGCTCTAAAGCCTCACCACCAAGAGAGAATTGAAGAATGTAACATGTAAGAATTACATTAATCCCTTCATCAGCAGATCAGGTTTTTTCCCGTGCTTCAGCTATAATGGCATTTCTTTGAGTTCCTCTCACTCGCCTGTTTCATTCCCATGAGAAAGTCTGAACCTATGACACCACAGAATGGGTTCAGATTTTTTTTCTTTTCTTTTCTGGGAAGCTGTTACTAAGTCGCCATTATGATGGCTACTGAGAATTTAGAAAGTCTATCTGCAAAGCCTTTTTTTACATCTTGGAAGTCAGACAGCTCATCATAAAAGGAAACATGAATCAGAATTTTAAAGAAATCTCAAGGATAACATCAAGGTGTCCACCTGCATGTTCTTCCTGAAGCAGTGGGTGGTGATTTGATAGGGCAATAGTTAGGTTTCCAGTCACCAGCTAAGGAAATCTGAAGGGAATCTGAATCAGACATGTTTTTCATTAACTGCTTTTAAGTGAATTAACTAAGCTGTGTTGTGTCACTATGGGGTGTTGTTATAGGCTTTGTTGTAAAAATACATTTAATTCTTTTTTAAAAATCCAAAAAATAAATGAGAGAGAGCGCCTCTAAAGTTTTTTTTTTTCCATATCTGAAATAATTAGGACATTACACTGAATTTGGGAGGAAACTTATGAAACAAATCATTGTTTACTGACTCTGTCAAGATTTTTCTCATCCCCTTATCAAGTCTTCGTCAAAACAAGCAAAACCACCTATTAAAGACAGCAAAGAAATCTAGCAAATGACAAAGGAATGACAAAAAATTTTTTATCCAATATTAGCCAACTCTGAGTGCCCTGATTTAGAGTAAAGACCTTAATGAAATGAAATGAAATATACTTTATTTATCCCTTTTAGAGGGAAATTATTGTTGTAGCAGGGTATTTTTTATTTTTTTAAATAATAATAATGATACAAAAAAAATGTATTTGAAGGTGAAGATAGGACCTTGTTCCGGAGGGTGATGGCTGCTGGCAGGAATGATCTCCGGTTCCTTTCCGTCTTGCAGCGGACCTGACGAAGCCTCCCACTGAACACACTCTGTTGTTTCTTCACTGTGGTGTGTAGAGG
>JBBBVU010000012.1:5262441-5275082 GCA_037177055.1 Atherinosoma microstoma
AAAATGTTCACATTGGAGCTGAAAATAAACTATAAAGAATGCTCAGAGTATCATATCAAAGTAACTTTGCACTGACTAAGCTAGAGCTACATGATACAGTTTAAACTGGATGCTAAGCTACGGCGTAAAAATGAGAAAAATACTAACCAGTCTTATTTCGTATTGGAGGACATAAGAAGGAAGAGAAAGGGAGATATTTCTGACTTTTTTTGTAAAGAGGAAGGACACATACCAGGCTGAGACAGACCCCAAAAGCCCCACCCTCAGTATCAGCAGCCCAACATGGCGCTAGCTCCTCAAGTCATTGTGGTCAGACACATGGATCTAGTCTACCCCACCAGAACAGCTAGGAAGAGAAGCACTGATACCACATCAAGTGTCGTTCAAAACAACCAACTTACCTTTCTATGGACATTTTTTAACTTGTTGCAAATGTTTCCACTTGGTGACCCATTATTATTAATATGTTTTATGTATCATGTCTCTTTAATGTGACCACAGTTATCACAGCAGTATAGGTCAGTCAGTGTCAAAGAGAGGAACACAATCATTTCTTTTCTTAGTATATGACCCCCTCCATGTCTAAAACTGTAGCTCCGCCACTGATTCAAATCCATTTCTTTTTGGGGCTGAACTGTTGACTTCACTTACTGGAAGTTGGACCAAGTTAAATCAGGGCAGAAATGACCAAAAACATCCAAGTAGTCTGCCAAGTTTTTAGCTTGAGGTTGTTATTCTATGACACAAGCACAGCTGTGTTATTCCTCTCAGGAAGACTCTCATTGAAAAGGAGGGGGGTGAGGTTCAAGAGGAATATTTGGTAGGTTTATGGTGAACATTTTGCAAATGCAATTGCATGCATCTCGTAAAATGCCAATAGAGAGCAAGAATAGCCACGTCTTTTGAAATGCAGTCATGTGAACGGAACATGCAGAGCTGAAGTCGTGACATGCCTGCAGTAACTGTTGGTTTTAGAAAAAGCAATGTCACTCTTGACCTTTGAGAATGATATGCAGAGAAAATAATAAGAATTAAAAGGGCCACAAATTCCACTTGGAGCTTAAAATGTCAGTTTTGTGTTGTCTGGTGTGTTTTTGCTCTGAGACAATTTTAAGTTTGTCTAGTTTTCAGGATCAGTAAAAATGCATGTCTACATACAACCAAATTAAGTCCAGATTTTGTATAACACTCAGTCGCTTCCCATTAAAAATGTTTCCCAGTAAGTTTCCCATATAGATTAATGATCCCACCGCTTCAATCAAATGATGGTTGTGATGCCATAAAATGTTAAAAAAAACAAACACAAAAACTTCCAACAAATGTCTTAGTCTTTATCAAGCAAATCAAAAAGAATTCTGTCATCTAAATGTTCGATTTGAACACAAAAGGGACGTCTACAAAGGAAGTGTCAGTCTGTAATGGTTGTGAATGTCACTCAGACTGATGGCTTTATTGTATTAGCTAGAAGATAAAAATGTAAACTAGAAATCAAACGGCACATTTGAAAGCGTTGCCCTGTTTGGAATTCATTTTCATCTCTTAGGCCATTTTTGTCCAGCAAAGCGCAGGTTAAGTCAATCCGTTTGATCCCTGGGGAAGGGAGTTTTAATAAAGTACAGAAGACATTTTATCTCTCATCGCAGCTGATGGGTTTTCTGTTGTCAATTAAGATGAGGGAAAGAACCACAAATAAATGAACAAATACCTCTCACAAACCATGAGCATTGAAACCCTGCAAGGCCCTTTCTGCAGGGGAAGTCATGGTTTCCATTTCTTTTTTTGTTACCGATTTAACCGTCATGAAATAGAAACCATTATCCTGCTGAACGTAAACGGTATTGCTTGCTGTGTGCCAGCATCAATCCATCTTTTTTTTTTTTTTTTTGTACCATCACTGAAGAGACTTCTTGGATTAAACCCAACACAGACAACAGCACTGCTGGGAACTTGAGGCTGCAAACTGTGCAAAGACACCAATTTTTTTTTATCTGAGCTGCAATCACTAACTGACAGCATCCTGAAAAGATGTTGCAGATTTATTGAGTCTCTAAGGAGGCCAGTTGCTGCAGGAAACTGAATGCATGCAAGAGAAAAGGCACAACCACAAGATTAAGACACAAGCTAACATGTCAGGAAGGCTGTACACATAGAACAATGGGTGTAGTCATGGGGCTGCTTCACAGCAATGAAATGTAAAGCAGGATGTGCTGCAGTCAGTAGTTTTAATGACATATTATGCAATGCTTATTTATGCTATAATAAAGATTGTAGCGAGGTTCTACATACTGAAACTACGGTTATAGGAGATGAAAAGTTGAGAGCAATTAAAGCATGTTGTCTTTGCAGGTCATTTTCATTTGCAAAAATGAGATCTGGTCTCATTTTATCTGGAAATAAAACATACTAATCCCAATTCAGTATTTCATGATGCGAAAAAAAAAGTCTAGATATCTGCTTTCTCCAAAAAATCTTTTTGATGTTGCTCATTATTGTCATTCAGTATCAGCTCAGGCAACAGTCCAGGAAAATCTGTAAAGCAACTTATTCTTTCAGAGTTATGAAAATGTGTTCAAACACCCTCATTCTACCCAAATCAGCATGTATAGTGTCATGGTGACAAATGTTGCTCCCATTAAAAGACTCACCGCCCCCCCCCATCCATCTTTACTTTGTGATCTTTGATTAGAAGATCATAAAACGGTTTATTTTTCTAAGCTGCAAATTTCAATCCATTTTGACATGTCTGAAATGGAGTAAGATACAGACAAAAATCTACTTATTTAATCCATCCGTATTGGCTAAATGACAGATGTTACTTAACCTGCTCAATTTTAGAAAAATGTCCAAATTCTTTTGACCCCACTCTCCACCAAAAACTAAGATCAGGACATTTTTTAAAAACTAATCAGTGGATTAGTTAACTAATTGGACCTAAATTAGAATTTAAAAAAATTAATAAATCTGAGCTGTGGACATGGAAAAGTGCATTTTTGATATGCAATACAGTGTGAAAACAGACTGATTTTCCAGAGTTGCTTCTTGACACAAACATAACTTCAAAAGACAAAAATGATTCCACAAAAATAAAGACACAACTAAGTAGATTTTAGGTATTCTTTGTAATTTTAATTCCCATAATTTTGTTTAAATGCAGACATTTTTCCACTAAAATCTTAAATAAAACAGTACATTACGATATATGCAAATCAGAAGAGCTTTAGGATTTTGCAGAAGCAGGCTACAGTTTCTCTTAATTTGCTTATTTTTTATTTATTCATTTTTTTTAAATCATTTACTTTCCGAGGACCGGACAGCAGCAGTAAACAGTAAAAAGACGACACAGAGCTGTAAAGCCTGCAGGCCAGCCAAGGAGCACATTCTATTACAAAACAGACCAGAACATTAGAGAAGACAGCACACCACATCCAGATGAAGGTCTGAACTTATTGCCCCACCCACACCTCCTACAGCCTTATTGGGAGGTGCTAGTTTCACACAAACAAGAGAGGGCGCCATTACACCGGGGCAGGTGGAGCTACATGAGCACAGTCACAGAGATGTAGATTCACCTTCAGAACAAACAGCTTTATTGCACATTCAGGGAGAAAGAAATGGCACATTCTGTTTAGTTTCTCTTTGTGAAATTGTTCTAATTCAGTAGAAACAAGGTAACTCCCTCAATGGCAATTCCACCACTCACTGATTTATACTTGGATGGGGGGAAAAAAAGGTCTGGTCTAAAATGCTGTCCCTCTGCATGGGGAGGAAAGTGTCAAACTGCACCACCTAGTGGCAACGTTTAGATCTAAGATCAAATTTACTTCTGTCATGGTTAAGTTTTTACATAGTACATCCTTAAAAAAAATGCTGATTGCTTAAGAATATCACCAAATATGTGTCTGCAATTGTGCTTTTTTTTTTTTTTTTACTGGTATGAACTGGCTCAATTGAAAAAAATGGCTTGGAAACATCTAAATAAATGTGTGATGACAAGCATAGGGTTGCTTATCCAAGTCTGGTTCAACTACTTGAACCGTTCCAAAGAGAAAAAATCTTTTGTCCAAACATTTATTTATTGTGTTTATCTTTGTTATGTTTCCAGGAGTTTTTTTTAACAATTTAAGAGGATGTTTGGGTCAACTTTTCCCATGTTTCACTCAAATGTTTAAAAAAAAAAAAAACAGTCCTCAGTGCTGCCACCAGAAGACAGTTTTCATTTCCCTTCCCCACATTGAGCAGTGCACCCCTTTTGGCCTATCAGGACTCAGAATGCATGGAGAAGAAAAAAAAAATAGAAGAAAAAAATGACAGTGTGAATCACAGAGGGGGCCCGCAGAGCTTGGTGATGATATAAGAATCAGATTTGTGAGGTGAAGGGAAGAAAGTGGAGTCATTTTTCTCATTCCTAAACACAAGACCAGCAAGCTGGCAGGAGTCTCGAACATTTGGCTGCAAGAGGGTTCTAAAAATCTGAAACGTAACTCAAAGTTTTTTTTTTCTTTTATTACTTAATTGATTTCTCCAGTTTTTCACAGGCAGATTTTCGCTGAACTTTCCTGTAAGAGTTATATTCACCAGAAGATGCACAAATGTCACAGTTGATTTAAATTTGACCCCAAAACATTATAAATTCTGGTGGAATAGAGACAATCCTGGAGGAACAGGAGGAATTTTTAGTCATCTATCAAAACAAAAAAGAGAAAATGTGCAGTTTCATGTTTATTATGTCTGAATGACTCTTTCCATCGAGTCAGCAAAAAATTTTGTAGCTATGACTGGTACTCCAGAAGCATAACACCGTTTACCTTTATGCAATGCAGCGGTTTATTAAAAGACCAAGAAGAAAAGAAAAAAAATAATTAAACATTGCCCAGCGAAGTAAGATATGCTTTTGTTGGCTGATGGTTGCAGACTTAAGACAGATACTGCTGTAAATGTCGCTTCTGCACATTTATCATCCTGCACACGTCAACTGAAGCCACAGTAGATCAGTGACAAGTTAGCAGCTACTCAGGCTCCCTTTAAAGTCAATGGAGGCAAGAAAAAAAAAAAGTCATCTTTGTGAAACAATGTTTGATCTCTTGTGCATTATTAAATATTTAAAAGTACCTCATTCCTGGCACCTCACAACAAATAGAAGATTTGAAAACACTAGCTCTGTGCAGCCCCCTGTGTAATACACAGCCTGTGGCAAAGTAAAAAAGTCATGAGCTCCAAGAGAGGTCAGCTGCCAAAAGAAAGAAGAAAAAAATAAAGACACAATTGAGCTCACAGTCCAGTTTTAGTGTTTAAGGTTTCATTTTTTTCTTAACTACAAATATCTAGCTCCTAGATTTCAGAATCAGCAGCGTCAGGCTGTCCTCTCCTTGCAGCTCATGATCAAAGCAGTAGGGAAACAAAATTACAAAGTGTTTTCATCTAAAGTTCAAAAATAAAAATGGTAAAATTTCAAAAATCTGATCTACTGGCAACCGACACGTCCGTCTACGTGTTAGAGGAGCACACCGAGCTTTGAAGAAGAGCGGCGCTTGGCATCGACTAGGCGAGGCGTGGCTCTGAAAAGACGACCATCACAGTCTCGACAACAACCAGCCCTCTTCCCCCACAACGGCCAGTTTCTCTCTGTCAAGCCCTCAGTGTCTCCTCCAAAGTGTCTGGAAGCTCACCCAGGTTAAAACTCAGATATGGTAGAAAAATATATAGTTTTGATGAAATTTCTCTAAGTTATTCTTTTCATTACTGAATTGCACCCATACATGTAGTGTTAACATATTGTAGTAGTGTAAAGTGACAGGGATCATGATTAGCACTACTACCACAACCAAAGAAAAACAAGTCATCACGCACACACTTGCTCTCGTTCTTTCTAGACACTTCTGGTTATTTGTTTTTTTGTCCTTTTTTTTTTTTTAGTTGCACTTAAAAATTCATGGTTAATAAGTTCGTCTTTCATTGGCATCATTAGGCAGAAGTTGTTGTTTTTTTTCTCATTTTTACAGATACTCTACAATATGGTTACGATGTAAACACCACAGTACTTAATTATTTAACTGTATCCGCACAAAGTAAAACACAATGTTACAAGGCATGTGGCTACGTAAGCATAGATTTGTTCATGGGAAACAGAAAATAAAATAAAATAAAAATAGACACACCACAAAAACAAAAACAAAAAAAAGAATTTGCATCATCTGGCATCGAGTTTGATAAAAAAAAAAAAGACCAACAACTGAAAACTTGAGACTGTTCATCCACAGGTCAGGTGACCCTGTTTAAACGCTGGTGATGGTCGGGACTATTTCTCCCCTCAATACCCCCCCCCCCCCAAAAAAAAAACAAACAAACCCATTTCTCTTTAAAACAAAAGTCTCATACGACATCTAGCTAACTTTTTAGCACTTAGACTGAAGCGCGAGTTAGCAAAGGATGCTTCTGCACTTCATACACCAGTCTGTTACGAGGAGCTACATGTGACAGGGGTTGAAACCCCCTTCCTTTCCACATCTGCACAGCTGGCTGAGTTATGACACCAGTTTCTTATTTTGATGTTTGATATGATGCACAACTGCTTTTTTCTTCTAGGCATCTTGAGAGACACACCACGGTTTTGCCACATGGAGGATATGAGGAGTTTCAGGGTTGAACTCGAGCATGGAGAGCACAGAGGTCCGTCACTGGCGGGGGGTGAGGGTGGGGGGGCTTCGATATAACAAAAGTGACTCCAGTAAGTGAGCTTCACGTATTTAAACGAAGGCGTGTCGATATGTATTGGTATGTCTCATGTCTGTTTTAGTGTTTTGGCATCTGTTGCACCTCAACGTAGTTCTCCTACATGAAACCGTCATGCTGAAATGATGACAACACAACTAACTTTGGCATGGATCTGCTCTGGAAAGAGCAACCTTTCTCTCTCTCTCTGTTATCTTAAAAACTATTTTCTCAAGGAGGGAAACTTTAAATTAAGACATTTTTCAGTCAATACTGTTAAATTTACCGAAACAATAAAAACCAGAGGGAACTGAACAGCTCCTCTGTACCATGAAGAGATTCATTTAAATCAAAATGTTTCCCACCTGTCGAGTATTTTCATGGGCAGGAAACATACTGTTAATGATACACCCCCCCCAGCCCCCCGCGCTATAACATTACAAACAAACCATGATCCCCAAACCCCTTAAGGACAGTATTTACAGTACAAATTACAGTATAATACATCATTTAAAAATATGAGAACCATCTCTAAAAACATACAGGAGTTCTTGACAAAAAAAAAATCTACTCCTTAGTAAATTAGGGTTTCTAGGGTTTCGATGGAAAATAAAAACGAAGCAGAGTGATGGTTGCACCACTCTGTCTGAGGCCTCCTTTCCGTTTGGCCCCAGTTGTACCGAGCGAGTTGAAAGTGAGATGGTTGGCTTGGTTGACCGCACGCACATCTTTTCTTTTGTTTTAAAGCAAGCCGCAATACAACAAATCGCACTCGATCCATTATAGCAATATGTACAAGGGTTTTTTTTTCAGTCTGGAATATTAATTGTGATAAGCACTTTACCGACAATACGAATTAGTATTGTGGGAAGAATGTCTGTCTGCAGAATTAACCGTTCA
Organism: Atherinosoma microstoma; assembly: GCA_037177055.1. Classification (NCBI taxonomy): domain Eukaryota; kingdom Metazoa; phylum Chordata; class Actinopteri; order Atheriniformes; family Atherinidae; genus Atherinosoma; species Atherinosoma microstoma. Next base: position 5,270,050 of record JBBBVU010000012.1, read on the forward strand.
ATTCTTTTTAGTTTTGAACCATATTTTTAATTCCTGTTTTTTTTTTCTTTTGTTTTTTTTTTAAATCGAGGCTGAAAACTTAAACTGTTTCTCCAAACAGATTCTCCTTAAAGGTTCCCTATTATTGTCTTATGTACAGCAGATTGAAAGGTACATTTCCTATGCACCAAAACAGAGAATAAATTAAAAAAAAAAAAAAAAAAAAAAATGATCAGAAACTCTTATGAGTCAAACAGATCTCTGGACACTGGAGCCAGGCAGCATGTGAACCAACCCTCCTTACATCCACAGTACAACCAAGTCCATTTGTAAACCTCTGCAGCTTCCTCTCACTCTTCCAGATTCCCCATGTCAACTTCCTTCTCCTTTATCTGCAACCCCGACACTCAAGCTATGATTTATTTTTTCCTCTCTCTCTCTCTTTTTTTTTTTTTAACTCAAGTTTCCCTCTCCTTCCTCCTCTGCTCACCCTCCCAGCCATGCACCCTCAGACGTAGGGAAGGATGCCGTACACGAACAGGGCCATGACGGCAGCGCTGAACAGGCCGGCCACGGGCACCGTGACGAACCACGCCAGGAAGATGTTCCTGAAGAGGCGCCAGTCCACTGCTTTCTGGGAACGGATCCAACCCACGGCCACGACTGAGCCCACCTGGAGGCCGCAGGCCAGAGAGAGAAAAAACAATCAGCAGCAGCACAGAACACAATGTTTAGAGTAGTGAAAACAGCGAAGAGCTGCAGGCTGGTCATGCTTTCCTCATGATGGAAGTTCTGCAGATTGTTTTGTGTTCGTTTTCTCTCGGCTTGGTTTTCCAGGCATCAGTTTCATTGTTCAGATAATCTATTAAGTTATGTTAAGCCATTGTTTTTGTTACTCTAATGGAGCTAAAAGCAGATTAAATAAAGTGCCAACTGGAATATTTAGACTATCAGATATCATTTCAGTTGGTACAAAAGTTTCTAACAGCAGCAATATGATGGTATGAATTTAGTTTATCATGAGTAGTTCAAGTATGAATGGTTAAAATAGTTAAACTACAATAACTAAGTGACCAATAGGGATGCATTTGTATGTACACTGATACAAGCACAATATTTACCTCTTTGATTAGGTTCAGTAGCTGCATGTGAGAGGAAAGTAAAACTATCTAAAAAGGTATCTTAATAAAGACTTGAGTTAAACTCATTTCAGCTGGAAGTAAAGAAATTAGCAGCTGAACAAAAAAGCCTGCGCAGCCTTCAGCTCTTCAGGTGTCACATTCAAATGTTTGTTAGTCCCAGCACGCTGATCGTAAAAGTTATCACCAACTAAAAGTTTTACATGTGGAGCTCAGAAAATAGCAAGTGTAATGCATGAAAAAAAAAAATCAACTACTTACCTTTTTATTTAGCTATGAACCATAAAAAGATAATATCTTAAAATAAGCTTTTCTAAGGTCTGCAAATGTCAGACTTCCACTAATGAAATTATATATATATATATATATATATATATATAAATATAAAAACATAAATCTAAAGAAAACTAAATGAGGGAATCATTTGAGGAGATCCAATATTTTCAGTATTTAAAAAGGTACTTGTGCAGTGACTGATTTCAGCTCCGTTTGTGATGCTACTGTAAGACAGGAGCGACACAGAGGTCGTGTGTACTTATACGGCCAGAGAAACACGAGAGGCCTGGCACCTTCTGCTTTTCCACTTTTAGTCAGTCACGTTTGTAGCTGAAAAGGTCAGTCTTACACTTAGTAAGTCAAGTATCTGATCACATAATAACATGTCCCAGAAGGGAAACTCTTATATGAAGAGCTGGTGTTTTGTTTTTTTTGTCTAAAACATCTCAGACTTTCTTCATTATGAAGCGTTCTTTCAAAAAACAGAGCCCGCAGGGAGCAAAATCTAGCATTTGTGGTCACAAAGTTTGTTTGCAGGCATTTGTAGCATGCAAAGAATGCACTGACCTCGGTGTTGGAGCTGCCTACAGAGCTGCTGAAACCACAAGTCACTGCACAGTCACATTATAGTGATTCACGCACCAGGGTAGGGCATTGATTTGATTTAATCTTAGTAAAAGAAGGAGGGGGGGAAGAAAATACTGTCCTAGACCTTACAGGAGTAAATGAAAACCAAATCAATGCCCATCAATGCTCATCCCCTCACAAAAATCAGAGATTACAACAGATGCTGCTGGCTAAAGTTTGAAAACTCAGGAGGTGCCGAGAGTTATCAGCATATATTAGTTAAAAAAAAAAAAAAAAGCAAAAGCAAAAGCCTTAAATCTACCCAATCTAAAAGTTTTTTTTTCCAAGTTTATCCAGAAACATCTGTACATCTCAACAGTCATCAAATCACTGAAATCACCACAACAGTTGCAGACCTCTAACCATCAGTAGGTTTAGCATTTTGGCATAGCAGGTGATTATCGGAGGTTATAGGGAAGAGGAAACAGAGTATTTGGAGGTGAGGAGTGAAAATATGGAATGGATGGTGATGCTGATGTTTAGACATACTGATCATGAGTAATTAGAAAAACCGTTTTGAATCTTCTGCAGTTTCCATTCAGTGGACTTTAAAGTTGTTAAAGTTTCTAAATTATTACTTTGCAGTAACGTCATTCCTCTTTTCTTTGCTTCACTGATCTATTTTACACCCTGGGTCCCCCTCAAATACAAGCTAGAAAATTTGAAGTGTAAAAGGCTACACCAAGCTAAGCTAACTTGCTCCAACATACAACTTGAAAACATAACATTGACATAAATTCTCTCCTCTAATTCTACATTAAAAACTTCAATAGTATTGCTTGAACACGAGGTCAAATTTGAATTTTCTCCAAGAAAATTCAGTTTAATTAACAATTAAAATTACAAAAAATATCAGAAAATATAATAATTCAACAAATAATGGTAAAGCAAGCTAACCGCTTTTAAGTAGCATGACTGAACAGCTCCAAACTTAGGATTTACAAACGGCACTTATATCAAACTGCTTAAAAAACTTCACTGGGAGTCTTTGTTGTTGGAGGAAAACTGCAGGAGAAGTCAAAACGCCAACTTCAGAAGTTGTGATTGGTTTTTTTGGTGATTGATAGCTAGAGGTGAAGCGATGAAGAGGAGCTCTGGGAGAGCCCTTTACCACGGCTTCACTACCAATGACTCCAATACCTTGCAGTGGGTGGAGCTTATTGGGATGCCCACATTTGATGCAACAAGCACTGTTAGCGCGCTCATTACTTCAATGCAAAATCCGCTGTGAAGACAGATGAGTAGAGAGACAGAAAGATGGAGAGGGAGAGGTAAAAAAAAAGTGGAAAACAAGTGAGACAGGTGGAATCGGGGTGGGGGCAGGAGGAGGCTGTTGGTGAGGGTGGTTGAGGGTGGACGGGGGAGTCGGCTTGCAGCCAAGCACAGGAGGGTGGTGGACCCACACGCCAAACCATGCCAGTGCTGAGAGGGAAAAATGCAAGAGTTGATGGAAATGAAACAGAATGAGACACCATGTGGGTGGGGAGGGGGGAGGCACGGGTAAAAAAAAAACCAAAACAAAACAAAAAAAAAAGTGGGACTGGAGTGGTTCGCTTCAACTTCCAGCCTGGAGCTGGTGTACCTGAAAAGAACAGGGGATAGGAGCTGCACACTGCTGCCTCGGGCTGGACACATCACATACCTTTTACAGTGTAAATGCATAGAAGATGCTTTCTAGTCACATGGGTGTTATTCAAAGTTCTGGCAACCATCACCAATAACCAGGCTGCTATTGTACTAGCTAAATATATTGCTAGATTATGGAAAAATGCCAAGCATGGCTTATTTAACTAATCATTATTAATGGAAATAAGCTGCTTGAAAGAGGCCTGATGAGTAATGACAGAGCTAATGATGGAGAAGGATATCTTTTTATCTTTACCTTTGTACATACTGTACACAGAAAACATACGAGGTGGCATTTTCAGCCCAAATATGGGGTCCCCTGCACACTGTACAACTGCAGCAAGTCGGATTCAAAGGATGAAATTCATCGAATGGTCGGCGCTAAATAAGTTACTTGAAATCCAACAGCTGTTTTATGTTATAAATATGTTATAAATTATAGTCCAATCAGAACGTTTAATCAGCTGATCTCTTATTCTGTTGAGATTTTATCTGTTCAGACATTTGAGAGGAAATTAAAACTGTGCGAGGAGTCCTTTGAAATGATAATTAGTAATTACAGCATAGCTCCATCCAAAACATAGTTTACTTTTTTTCATATAGAAATGGTGATTTCCAAAATCCCAGTAATTCATTCAGCTTGTACAATCTCATAAATGATGGCCAAAACAAACAAATGAAAAAAAAAGTTTTGACAAATGGAATTATTTTCCGTGACAATAACTTTGCTTCATATCATGAAATGTAGTTTATGACTGCAAGCCCGGGGGGCAGTGTGAGCTCCTTGTCCCCTGGGGAGAGTGAGGGGCCTGTAGGGGAAGTTGAGAGGTCAGCTGGAGGGCCACTCAGTCATACCTTGCAGTGCGTGGTACTGACAGGGATTCCGATATTGGAAGCCAACACGACTGTGAGTGCAGAAGCCAGTTCAATAGTGAATCCACTGCGGAGGGAGGGAGGGGGAGAAGAGGAGGGGTGGGGGGCAAAAAGACATTCTTCATTGTAATGTCTGAAATAGTGGGGCTGATGGCACGGCCTCACCAGCATCCACATTAACCACAGCAGGATATTCAACAGTTGTTTTTGGGTTTTTTAACCGTCAGCCCATCGCACTCTTAAAAAAGGCACAAATAAATATGGCGACCACATCAGCCATCCCTCACGCACCCACATAGAAATTAAAAACAACTTTTGTGAGGTTCTAAATGTTTGTAGGTAATTTATAGGAGCATGGTTGCATGTGACGCACAGACAGAGCTTTGTGTGATTCTGTCGTGCCTCGTGCTTACTAGAAGACATTTCTCTGAAGTCATGCCCTGTTTCCAGAACACTCTGACTTCAGACCAGTAGATGCACTGGAAGAGAAAACCATTAAAAACACACACACAC
>JBBBVU010000012.1:5296831-5311494 GCA_037177055.1 Atherinosoma microstoma
GTATTTCTCCTGCTCCGGTGTTACACCGAGAACGTCATGTCCATCACGGAAACGCACACAGCTAAACAAACTGAATCTACCATCATTGTAGTAATTTCTGAGTCGTATTACAGCTTAAAATGGATCCGGTATTCTTTGTAGGTTTTTTATTAACGTCATCACATTATCTGAGATCTGAACTTGAAGAATATTTAGAGCAACTTTGCTGAATGAAACAGTTTTCACCAGGACATTTAAAAAGTTTTTCCTGTCCTGGCGTTTTTTTTTTTTTTAATGAAAGCATTTAGATCATTTATGGAAATTGATCCGCAATTAAGTTAATAACTTAATATAGTTATTATATACCCCCTTGTCATTGTGATTTGTGTCTAACAAATCACATCTTTGAAGCACTCATACGCAACGACAGCTGATAAAACTGGCAATTTGCCTCAAATCTGCACCATTTAAGGTTTGAAAATCAGGTTTAAAATCTGTGTGAAAAGCTTGCAGTTATGACACCTGTCCTTGTATACACACACACACCGATGCCAACATATACCATTACTATGTATACACACACACACTATCATTTGACTCAGTTTTCTCCCAAAGTGTCATTGCAGAAAAAACTATGATGCTACATCAGTGGAATAGTGTTGGTTTAGGGAATAGCATAGAAGCTACAGAGGAAATGCAAAGCGACTGTGGACGTTTTGACAGTTCTCCACACAACTTCCCATTTTATCGAACTGTAGCTTTCTCCAAGCACAAGCTGAACGCCATCTGAGAAATCAATGCTTAAACACTGGTGGGTTGTAGAAAAGGATGGTCTTACAGAGTCGCTACTTCAGCTGGTTGTGCATGTTTGGCTTGGACATGCATGACCAGCCGGAAGAATATCACATTAGACAGTTTATCATATTTCATGCAGTGACGCCTGGAGCAAGAAAAAGCTTCTCTCTTTTCCATCCTGTGTACTGTACACTCACCCTTGTGTATTAAACTGTAGTACAATGTAGTACTGCTCAACCTCATTTACTCAACTGGATATATAATATTTTCACTGCTATTGCCAGTAAGACTGCTTATTTGTGGCAATAAAGGTGATAAAACAAGATTTTGTGACTGCTAATACAGTGATTTCACTCTGTTTGTGTGACATGAAAGCAAGAACATAAGCAGCCAAAGTGCAACAATTTGCACCAGCGCACAATAATGCATGTCAAAGCCCCACTTCTGAACTTTGGCTAATTTTCAAACTGTAATGCTTCCAAACAAATGCATCCATCTTACAACCTGTCTCTTCTCTGAGCTCTCTCCAGCCACTAAAAGTCAGTCCAATGTTGACTCCTGCCTTATCTCTTGCGCTGTCACCTTCTCTCCTTTCCTTGCTTCTTCTGATGATGTCCTTGTGTGTTTATTTGCTGAATGGTGCACATTTAAAAACAGCCAGTATGCGTTGATATCCAGTTGCTAGCGTGTGACATGGTGTCGTAAGGCAAACCTCAGCTTTCACGTGATGCTCCAGGTGTTGTGAAGTGCAGTTTCTCAGTCTTGGGCATCGTTGGCTCCGGGAACGTGCATAATGAACGTCAGTGTGCCATCAAAACAAATCAAAAGCACAGAATTTTAAGGTTGGAAACTTATAAAATGTTGATTTAAATCACAATATTTGAGGGTTGCAATTAATATTTTTACAAATCCTTCAGTCCTACCTCATACCTATAGCTATCCGTATTATGAATGATTTTGCCGTTTAATATCTTGTACTGTTTTGTTAAACAGTCTTCAATCCAGTTTACCGAATGACAATCTAAAAATAAATCTTGAACTTTTCACACTGACCATATATCCAAGCCTTAGGCAACACTATACAAAGCTTAGGAACAACAGCAAACAATAGAGACCCCACAAATGGCTTTCAGAGTTGTGTAACCCTTATGTTCAAATACTCTTGAGGTCAGTTCTCTCTGGTTTCAGTGGACACAGGTTTTGACTATCACCCTGAAATGGCAAAGTGACTGAAGAAGCTCCTCCCTTCTTGCGACTCTGTCTGGCTGTGTTAACAGAGGCAGACACATTGTACTGTTATGTTGTTTGTGTTTGTGGTTGAATTTGAGTCCCAAAAAGGAAATCCAAATAGATCAATTCAAAGCAACTAATAACAATGGGACATACAAAAGATATCAATGAAAATCTAAAAATGACCATAATTAAGTTCAAAATCGGGGATTTGAAATTGTTTTTCCAGAGACAGCTGCACACACACTGCATAAAAATCCCCAAGAGCTAAAATAGCAGCAATACAAAGGATGGAGAGCTTGGAATAACAATACTTTTAGACTCATAGAAAATATTAGTCACCTCTGAGAATAACCCATGCTTACAAGATCCTAAAAGAACAATCAAAATGTGTCATAATAACAAATATAGAGCACAACTTCATAACCAACAATGAGAGCCGGTATTGTTGGCTAGGCTTCACATCATATGACTGACACAATTACACTTAGTACCCACCAATTATTGAGGTTGTGGTCTTGCTTTCTTCTCTTTCTGCCATCTGTGTCCATGTTTTCTGAATGCAAGTGTCACCTTACCCTTGACCCCCACTCCGTTTTCATCTCCTCGCCAACACCCCCTACCCCCACCCCCACCTGCTTTAGCCGGACGGTTCCAGTTCTCTTCCACGAATCGGTACCCAAAGTCTCCTTCACCCCTGTCCTTCCTTGTTTGCTTGTTTTTTTGTTTTTTTTACTCCCTCCCAATTTCTCCTCCTTTTACATGCGCAAACAGTGAGGTGTTGATCTGGTTGTGTACTCACAAACAGTACCAGGACCTCCAACCTCCCCAACCTCTGTCTCGACCGCCGAGACTGGTAATCTACTCCTGGCATGCTCGGAGCTTTTAAACTGTGCTACTGGGGCAAAGTGGGCGACAGTATTAGTGAGTGCTGAATGAAAAACTAGTGTAAAACGAGCGAGATCGAGTAAGAGAGGTGACGTACCAACACAAAGATCTATTGGATTACTTCCTGAGAAAAATGAGAACAAACTTTGTTAGCTGCTGATTGACCCATGAAATCTTAATTTGAGTGTTCTCCAAGTAGAGATTTAAAAACGTTGGGGTTTTGTTGTTATGACCAAAGACAATGGATGGTCCTTCTGCAAATAAAAGGCATATGACAACCGTTTGGTGGAAACACTGCAACGCTGCCAGCTCAAAAGAATCAACATGACATTTTAACCTTTTAAACACAACATAAATCTCAGTATGGTTTTAGCAGCACATCAGAGGCATAAACTATTCTTGTTTCATTGTCTTAAAATATTGAAATCAAACAGTGTGGCTTTTGTTTTGCCTAAATAAATAAAGAAACCAAAAAAAAAAAAAAAATTACAAATCTAATATCTCATTTGAAAAAAGAAAAGCAATGGCTGGGAAGATACACGATTTAAATCCACCGTTTCACGTGTTCATTGTTTAGTTTTTGGTACTACTAGCTGTCTGGGAAAGCTCTGCAGGATGCTAGCGTCCTGCCAGTTAAAACAACATGTGGCAAAAGGTTAAATGAGGACACCAATACACACAAATGGTTTAAAGTATCTCTGTGGATATTTTAAACTGTGCATACTAAGCATACTATGGCATGAAATTACATTTTTCCTTCCATTAGCTCCAGTACCTACAGTAGAACACGTGCAAACTTGGATAACTGCATCCCCCACATGTGACATGAAAGGATGAGTATGAAAAGAGAAGAGAAAGCAGTGGACAGAAAATGAGAATGAGAGAGTGAACAGCCCCTCCAAAGCTGGATCTAGTGGCCTGTGCCCTCCTGCTCTTAATCCTGGCTTCCAGCACATGACCCAGCTAACAGTATTACAGAGAGCTTTGATTAGACCTGCTGCTGAGCGCACGTAGTGAAAGACGTGACAGCGGTGGGGGTGAGGGGGACATGGGGTCCTGTGTTCTTCCACTACTTAAGAGGAATGTTAGGCCCCTGCAAAGACAAACGCATGCACACGCCATATTAACTACACTTTTAACCTCAGTGTGACACAGCCTACGCACAGCGCAAGAAAGGCACGAGACAGGCTAGATTAGGCCGGCAAGTCAGTGAGTCAGCGGATTATCCTGGCACCGTTATTCTGGGTGAAAACGGAGTAAAGCTTAAAAATGTGCTGCTGACATTAGAGGTGGCTGACAGGGCTGCAGAATAAGACACAAGAACGCCACTTAGAGCAGTCACAACAGGGAGGGAAATTTCACATGACGACCTCAGCAATACCAGATGTTCCTTTTGAAATTGTAAAGTTCATTATTGTGATGTTTGATTAGGTGCACAACGGCCATTGACTGGAACCATCATGGGCCAGCTTGGAAGAAATATTCTTGCGAATCTGACCATAGTGATGAGTAATCTGGCTGACAAATCAACCTATACAAACCACCATAACCACTGTAACCTCCCCGATAGAGCTAGAAGGCTTTTGCTGGGTTTGTGGTCAGATATGTCCTCCTTTTATAAAAGACGTCTTTACTTTATGCAGCTTTAACAAAGTTTCGGCACATCCCCCCCTATTATATGACCCATTAATTTGAATCAGGTATGTTAAAGCAGGGGAACACCTAAACCCTGCAAAACGTGGAGGACGGTGACCGTTGAGTGTGAATTTCTTGGTTCAGAAACTGTACTGAAGATCATGGAAAATGAAGGAATAAAACTGAAAATAAGATTGTAAAGACTAAACTGTTTGGGATTTCAGAATGGTGTGTCTGCATTATGAGAAATGGGGCTGTTTGTTATATTCTGCAGCGTGCCCTTTGATTATTTGTACAGCTTAAGATTAATTAAATCTTTAAAAAGCCATTGAGGTTGTGCAAAAAGTGATCCATCTGAAACATAGCTGAGGTAGAACTTTCACTTCCAAACAACTGCTAAAGTGAAGTCTATAAGAGCAAGCTGCAGATGGTGAACAAACATGTACACCGACAGTCTCAAATTCAGGGCTTTCAGCAGAACAAATATGAAATCTGATGGTAGGAAACAAATCTATGCTGCTGTTACTACAAACACTGAAGAATTAATATCTTTGTGTTAAAATTCCACCTCAAAAACACTGTGACCGAAGTTATTGTTTTTCCAGGTTGTGTTTGATATTTAAATTACATGCTGCACATACACACAGATTGTAATTTTCAACCTTAAAAGGAGTGGCATTCAGTTTTGCATTTCTGTGCCAAGTTTGCAAATCAGATTGCCCCCAGAAACACTTCATGATGTGAGTAAGACTCAAACACAGGAGCATCAACCGCAGCTGATAAACAGAAGTTGATATAAATTCCACTTGTAGCTCAGCCCTGAAATGCCAGCCATATCAGAATATTCCATTCAATATTGTTATCCAGCTGTCATACTGCGTCCGGGGGCAGTTATTTTGGGGACGGCGTACTTTAAGGCTGTGAGTGGCATGTGCTTCTGTCTTTGTGTGAATAGTGTCGCAGCATGCTCGGTGCTGAGGAAAACTCAATGTGACAAGTGGTCTGCTGCTGTTCCGGTCGGTGATGGAGGGTTTGTTTGCCTGGGTCACCTCTAATCCAGCTGGGATTTATTATTTTCTTGAGACTTTTCCACCCATCATCTCAAATCAGAACATAATCCCACCTGACCAGGAGGGGGCACAACACAGCCCAAATCTCCTTGTGATAATAAGCAATCAATGCATAGAGCATGGATATTTACAACAGCCAGCTGTAACGGTTGTCTATTAACATTTTCTATTTCTCCCTCTTGAACCTATAAACTGAAAATCTTCTAAATAAAAACTGAGATGTATAGCTGCCTCGAACAGTGTAATCTACCAGTTTTAAAGTAATCTTTGTTTCAGTACGCGCTGTCACGCAAATATAAGCCACATAAGTCAGTGATGTGACTCGGAGCATTATTTCATGCCTGCAGCCTTTTAGGAACAGAGTATCTGCAGCTACAAGCTGTGCTGTTCCTAAATTGTTGGCAAAATGATAATGCCGTCTGATGATAAGAGCCTTTTCAAGCCGGGACCGATGCTCCTCTGTTGCACATCATGTTATGTTGTGTGAAAGTGCAGACGCGGCATTTGGGAGCTTGGAAGGGCTGAAACTGCTGCTGACATGCCTCCGGGCCAACAACTGAGTAGTTACAGAGGCAAAACTGTTCTGTCTTGTGTGTTTACACTCGAGCCAGGTTTGCAGAATTCACTACTAACCAACAGTGCTGTTGTTACTCTGCTAAATCTGTGATGCCGGCTTGATGTGTGTAAGAATACAGCGATGTCAGGCTGAGCCACCTCTGCTTGGGATGTGTGAATTAGAACAGCAACAGGCTACTGAGGAAACCCTTTTTTTTCCCAGTAAGGTGAAAATGAATCCATGAAAAAGCCACTAGGCAAAAATTGATTTCAAAATATAAAAACACAGCATTTTTCTAAATAAAATTGTGATATAATTCAAATTGTAAACCAATCTCATAATACTAATGTTACTTTAATAGTGGTGACGGTGATGATGACATTTGACAAGTATGGATATCAACGCAGTGTTGACTACTTGGTGAGTTAGTTATGCAGAATATTCCCAAAAGTACAACAACAGACTTATGCCGAAGAAATCCCTCTCAAACAAGTGTTTTTACCCATTAGAAACATGTAGCAGTGTATTTTTCTGCACATACAGCTTTACATTTCTTCTCTTATTTTTCGTGGCCGAGTACTCTTGACGACCCTGATAAATCCCCATTCAGAAAAGCATCAAATCAAACTAGTAAGACAAGCAGAAGAACAGGGGCACCTGTTTGGAGGAGATATTTTGGGAAAGAATATCTTGTTATTCACACCTCTGCAACATACTGCAGACAAATTACATGTCCATGTCCGTTAGGTCTGAACACAGCTCGAGTATGTATGGGACAGTGTGTACCTCTGCAGGCGTCTGGTTCGGTTTACTCATATGGAGAGACCCTCAACCCAACGCCCTGGTATGCCGTTCAACTTTTGCAAATGTTCATATCAAGAACATTTCAGGACATCTCAAATAAGAGTTGAAGGCGTTGAACTTATAAGGATATGCAGCTTTTCTAATTTCAACAAAGATTCAGGCATCTCTGTTCATCAGCCGTCAGTTTACTGTGAGCATCCTGCCATGTGCTAGCTTAAAGAACAACTCTGTTGGTTTTCTACTAACAGCAAAATCTTCAAATATAACTTTGCAGCTCATTAAGTCATTCTCAAATGTGTGGGAAATGAAATCACAGCTAAAGATATCTAAACTATGCTCCACAACACCAATATCAGTGTGCAAATGATTGTTTTGTAATACTTTCGATTACATTTTGAAAGGTATAAACAGACGTGTTTATGTGCAAGGATTATGTTGACAGGTTCGTTGACTACAGACTGAAGCTGGGTAAATCCTTCTCAGTATTACTTCGGTGTTGGTTAGGGGGTCACTTACAGTAGAGCCATAGCAGGGCTGGAATGTGTGTGTGACATTATGAAGATGTCATCGCCTGTTCAGCACCAGGAACCCTGAAGATTTTCAATGATATTTTATCCACGTCTGTTATAGTTTTATAGTTTGACATTACCCCCCAAAAGGCAACTTTGCTCAAGGACAAGACCAGTTTATTCTGTGAACGGACCGCCGTCAATCTTTCCCCTAGGGCTTCGTGTAATTCAACGATATTTTCGTACCAGTTTACTTTCCAGGCTCTGTTCCAAAAAGGTTTTTATTTCTATCACAGCTATAAGCAGACCAGTAACACAATTTAACATTATTAAAAGCGAGAAGGAAGAATCTCCGCTGGACCATTCATCACATTCTCCACTGAGTCTGAATTAAGTCCCGTATAAAAAGAAAAGAAGAAATGTCCCCCTAATGGTCTTTTACTTGGTCTCGGCTCACCAAATTGTCACGACACAATTCAGGGTAATTATCGTATGTGACTTGAGGTTGACTGAATATTTAAATATCAATGCAACAGTAGTAGCTCCCTTGACCCCTTCTCTCCCTTCATTTACATATAAATCAGACACTCAATGTGAAATCAAACTTAATGTTCCGATTTTTATGTCATATGGAAAAAAGTGGCCTGCAATAAAAACGTGTAGTCCATCTGACAAATGACACCTTGACCCCGAAATTACAAGCCTTCATTTCACTTTCATTTTCAACAGAATCGTTTACTCTCACTTGGCCAGCCTGGCATTGCCGTTCAGTCTAGTTTATCCCCAACCCGCAAGGTGGCGTCCGGTTGGAAACAACTAGTTTCTGACAACTGCCCCTACTTCCCAGCCTCGCTGTTCTGAGGTGTCACATATCCAACACTCACTCTCGGTGCTAAAGGCAGTAGGGAGGAGGAATGATTTGGCTCGAAATAGCATTGTCACATGAGTGTGTGCAGTGACCAGTCAGCCAGCTGCTCATCCTTACATGGAATACTGCCCCATGTGTACAGTCGAATGCAAATAGGTGGTACGATTATCAAGAAACCAGCGGAAAAAAATCCGTGCAAACCAGCCCGTCATTCAGATAAGAGACTTGTCAGTTATAATGCCTTTTGCCAACATCGCTATCGCCCAAGATTACATATTGTTTTGGAAACCCTGAGTCAGTTTGGAAATGGATTTCCAAGTAAAATATGCATTGCATTTTTATCCTTCTTTCATAAAAAATAAAAAATTTGTCATTGAGAAACTACCCCAGAAATACTAAGAATAACTTTTCCCATGCACCTCTGTATTTTTCTCCACTGCTTAGCCATTAAACATTTTCCAAAACCCCAAACTGACCCCAGAGCTTAGAGGCAAAGCTGAGTCATTAAAGTCAAAGAAGGCCTGTGTATTGTTGGGGGGTTGTGGGGTGGGGGTGGATGTACATGAAAGAGAAGAAAAGAAAACAACATTGATTGTACCTTCCATTAACAAAACCACAACACCTCGCAGTTCAGCGGTAATCCCACCATTAGCAGAGTTAACACCAGGCCAGCACCCAAACAAGAGACGCTCTGTGTGACAGCGCTTTGATACAGACTCTACCGCTTACAGAAGGCTACCAGAATGACTACAAAAGAGCTCTCATGGTCCGAGTGGAGTGCACAAACAGGGCCAAAAAACACACAACGGGTCAGAGAAAATGATGCAATATGCACTGGCAATAACAAGCCAACCGGCAAAACATGGCTAATTGTTTCACTGTATGCTGAATCTGATATGACCTCCTTTCATAAAATGACACATCCAGAGGGTTTGTTTGTTTGTTTGTTGCTTTTTCCAAGGGTCTTTGGGCACTAGTGGCCTTGACTTGAAAATAGCTGGAGAGGAAAGGGTCAGAGACAGAGAAGGGAGGGAAGGAGGGGTGACATGCAACGAAAGGCCCCAGGCTTGGATTCGTACCTGTTCCGCTTGCACCGGGAAGCCTCGGCCTCCGTTTAATGGAGCACCTGCTCAACCAGCTGAGCTACTTTGTGTCCCAGAAGACTTGTTTTCAAAAGAGGGAATTACTCAATTCTCCTTAGGCTTCTGTCTAGAAAATTTTAAATGAGGGTCTTCTTGTTTCAGAGCAAGTCAGACAGGAACGCTAACAGGAAGCCTTTGGCTGCCAGCATGGCGGAATAACAGAGTCAGTGCTAGCTGCAAATCCTGACTTTTATCATAAAAACAGAAGAAACCTTCACAACAATAGCCCAATCATTCCTTGACGACAGATCAGGATTGAAAGAATCTCAGCATTGTGACTTACTGAGGTTTCTAACTTTGATGTGAAGGAACTTTCCCTGAAAGCTGCATGCATGTGCAGAAACCACAAACATTTAAAATAATAAATCAAACCAAGTATTTTTGTGTCCAGACTACTTCAATCCGATTAAAGCCCTGATGTTGAACTGAATCAGTGGTTGGAAAGTGGTCTAATTAACGGCTGAAACTGTTTTTAATTATTTTCAAAAGCTTTGGTTTTATCCTGGCCCTGAGACTTGGTTTAAAAGAAATGTTCAGCCTCTCTCTTTCACACAGCTTGTAACATGCTCAATATGTGCTCATTAGTTTTCCTCTTACAGCGACAACCCTCTCAAGCTGACTTTTCCTGCGTTTTCCCCACATTCAGATGCTTCTTTTTAACTTTTTTTATGAACTGAAAACAAAAAAGACAAGTCATCCGCCCTACATGAACAATGAGATGTCTAACCAGGTTTTTCTGCGATGACATGGATTAAGCATCACTGGTACAAGCACACATGGAGCGCACACATACACACACACAGCATGAAGATTCACATTCAGTCTGTGCCATCATGTGATGTTGCCATGGCAAAGGAGGGCTCAGACATAACAGGGTGATTGTGCTCTCAGGGCGAGGTGGGTTGATCAGAGAGACAGGCTGTTCTCCGACTGTGACACCGTCAGTGCCACTGCCAACTGCCCTTCTGCCCACAGATATAGACACACCCACCGGCGGAAGGGTCAGCCTGCCCGGGATCATGCCGTCATGGAAACCTAACCCCAGCAACTTCACTGCACATTTCATTTTTCTTTATCCTCTCTGCCAAGATCATATACTGTTTTGTTAGACAATGTGATTTTATTTGAGTTCATTAGAAAGTCCTCTACATTCAGTAGACTTCCAGGCTGAAAATATATTCCAGATTATGTTATAATGGTAGTAATTTGGTCAAAACAAAGATTAAAGATGCTGATAAGAAATTCAACAAAAGAAAAAAAAAAGAAATATTTTACAAGAAATCCAAAGCTAGATCTATGACAAAACATTTTCCAATATAATCACCATTATTTTGTTGTTTTCAGGAACTGTGCACCGAAATAAAAACAAATAAAGCTGCATATGTTCGCCTACAAGAAGCTGCATCTGGCAGTAATTAGCCATTTTTCTTCTTGTAAGCAATAACTGATCTTTTTACCATTTGGGAGCAGAAGAAACAACTTATGAATATGACACAGACATGTTTTTTGTCTTTAATGTATTGACTAAACTCGTAAAAAACTGAACAGTTCATTAAATATTTACTCATCCATTGTTCATAGCCGTCTATCTCAGCGGCTATTAGCCGAAAGTCAGGGTACATACAGGTTGCCAGTCCGTCGTAGGGCCAACACAGAGACAGACAACAATTCAGACACACACACATTTATACACTCCCCCCTTGGGGAAAGTTTAGAGACACCAATTAACCTTACAAGCATGCTTTTGGCCTGTAGGAGGCTGGAGTACCAGGAGAGAACCCACACATACACTGGGAGAATATGCAAACTCCACATAGATTCCAACCATCCTGATTGTAACAAATTTAGACTTCTCAAATAAAAATAACCCAGGACCTACAACTATTTTTGCAAAAGTAAGTGTACGAATATAGCCCGCAATTTCAGCCAAACATATCAGCAAATTCTAGAATATTTCAATCAATTATTTTCAAACACTTGAGAAGTCGCACCAATGGAGTCCATGTTGGGAGCGATAAATTCACCTGGCTGCTTCTTTCATTCGTGACAGATCCTCTGGCATATTCACAAAGTTAACACACATACTGTATATTATATATTATATAGTTTCTGAGCAGCTAATGTATCAAACCAAACACCTGCTCTATTTGTTTCGAGCTCTACTGAAATTTGTCTTTGGAATAGAGTATGTTTCTATAATCAGTCTTTTTGTATTAACCCTACTGACCACAAGCATGATTGGGGGCGGGGGGGTTCACACAAACAAGAGGTCATTCAAAAAACATACACAACCTTCAAAAAAAAAAGAGGGGCTGTGAGGTAATGTATTGTGACTCGCTCCCCCGCCCCCTCACAGGGGACATTCATGGTACAAAAGGAAAGGACTTAAAGGTGAATTGAACACTGGCCCGGAAGTAATGTTATAGCCATAGATGGAAGGGTGTTCTTAGAAAAAGTAAACTCCCAAAACTGCATGTGTACTGAGAAAGCATACCCGCATGGAACAAGTATACTCTCTCAGGATCTTGCTGAGCATGAAAACATTGCAATACCACTCCCATGCATATAAAAGAGCCTCTCCTCTTCGGCACACATTTTTTGAATGTACAAAGCTTCAGCTGCACAAATTAACTGCAAATAAAACATACAATGCTGTGTCTGTTATGAAGTGTTTGGATTCATGGTGGGCATTAACTCTATCGACCGTGTGGTCTAAGCTGTGGCTGCACCCTGTTGCCACTTGCCACACAACCAGCAATTTAGTGTGAATCACTTTGCCTCAACTGCCCCCCCCCCCCCCACACACACACACACATTTTCAAAAAGTATTACATTCACAAAAGACAGGTCAAAGTACAGTCAAACTTGAACTGAATCAAATCATAAAGTGCCCGTTTCTGTGAATGCAACTTAACTCCACAAGATAATGGTGGAAATTCTTTAGTAAGGCTCGGTCAAAAGGAGTAATGCAAATTGATTATCTTGGCCAAAGCTGGCAGCTCAAACTTGGTCCAGTTCAAATGCAAAGCAGCAGATTATCCAAGCTCGTGGATGCAAGAAGTAGCATGTGAAAATGAATGGGGCTAGCTTAGAGACAATATCTAAAGAGGAGGGTTATTTTTTTCCCCCAGCTACTTCAAATATCATCCGAGACGTGTAAACAAGGGTTAACGGAGCTCCAAATAAATTCGAGTGACATTTCATTTTACCTAAAGCAGTGGATGCCACCACAGCCACAGGGTTGTTAAGGTGTAAACTATTGTAAGTGGCCAGCAGGATATTCACTCAGTCCATAAAGTTCCATTACACACAATTCCCTGTCTCTCTCCTCTTTCTATTCAATAAAAGGAACCCAAAAAAAGTCATTATTTAAGCACACTTAAAACATAGATTTTTTTTTTCTTTTCCAAACTCAGCAGAGATAGAAGAATGATAGGTTGGTGGCATGTTCCTTATCTTGCAATCTCAACAAAACAGGTTCATACAGTACACTCCCATGTTCATTACAGGCATAAAAGTGTGTTTTTAAAAAGGGGGAAAAAAATAAGGAAGTCATAAATTGGCCTATCTTATCATGTTACAGTCTTATATCCTTTAAGACTAGACAAGATACAGTAATCAGTATTTGGCTTTCCCAGATACACGCTGCTGCTGCTGCTGCTGTGTGAAAATACTGACACATTTTTAAACCAAGGCATTTATGAGAGAAAACAAGTAAAAGTAATTGCAGGAGCCGAGGCAGACCCCAAAATTACCTTTCTTAATATTTCTTATAGTAGCCAGATTAATCATTAACTCACAACCCCCATTATAGCCCACTTGGCATGCCATGCACTTCCACAGTGCATGTAGGCAATAAGATATATTTAGTATAGGTTATGTGGAGGAATACAATATGAAGACTAAATGTGTTCAACTGAGCAAGTGGTGGAATGATAAAAGAACCAGTTAAGAGTGTCCTAAGCAACTTCAATATTGTATCTGTAGTTGAACATTCCCATTTTATGCTACCATGAACTTCAAAACTTAACATTTAGAGGGATATGTTGTAACATCTACAGCCCTTTTCAGCTCAATTTGCTTGAAAGCCATTCTATCCAATGTTGCACATAATGTTCATGCACATAATCCCAACATTTCAGTACTTTTCACTTGGGGGCGGGGGGGATGGATTCTAGCAGTGTAATATTTCTATTCTACACATGTGGAATTGCTGTGCCCCTATATTATTGTGCAAGTTTTTCTTGTTCCTCCCATAACCTTGTGTTTTTCACTGTGGGTGTGCTCCACTGCTTGTAAATTTTGTTCTAAAAAGTTGTTATCATGGTTACACTGGAGCTTACCCCTGCAGAGGGCTCAGTAGGCAGGCACAATTACGTCACAATGAACGCTAGGCTTGTTCTCACAGCTAACTTCACGTGAACAAGCTGTTTTTGTCCCCATCTGACTGGTTGTCTCTCGAGCAATTAGTTGGTTTGCGAGAATATTTTTTTTCTAACTATTTTAATTTTTCACGGTCGTCCCATTTAAAGTTCACTGTTGTTGTAGACCAACGGGGTGCATTTGTGACACGTTTGGGACACTAAAAGCTCACCAAGTTACAACTAATATTGGGAAATGGGGCGTCGCATAATGCGCATGCCCAGTTTCAGAAAAGCTCAACAGAGGGAAATGAACTCGCGTGATAAACAGCCAAATGCACAAAACACGCGTTAAAAACAACCCTCGAAGCTTCGCGCTCATCATTTCTCGGCTTCTCCAGTTTTTGTCATTCACTCAAATTGATGAAAAGGCAACTGAACAACCGACATGAATCGCTGCTATTGTCATACTCTCTTGGATGCGGAGTAGTACACGTGCAGCTCCATTCACTCACTTTAGTTAGGGGCGACTAGTGGCAACAATCAATGTTTCAACAGAGACGAAATGTTGCCACTTGTGGAGAAACGAATAGAAAAGTGAAAGGGTGGTTAGGAGCTGCTGCAGCACCTATTTTATATAAACATACATGTTTATTTTACGCTGCATTTCCTCTCACCCAGGCCTGCTCTTCCTTAAACGGAGCCCGCAGAGGCGTTCAACCACAAAAGAAATGCGCAATGGAAGTGGCACAACGACACAGAAACCCCGTCGAATGGAGAAAGACACATGGGAAGCGTTTAAGCTACACAAAAATGTACTTACCAA
>JBBBVU010000012.1:5397764-5409973 GCA_037177055.1 Atherinosoma microstoma
AAAAGAAACTTATTCTGACATTGACTCTTGTCTGATTGTCTGCTCCCCCAGGTGTTGATAATCAGGTGTATGATTGGAACCTGATTATCAACGTATGGGTATGAATCCTTCTACAGTGGTCAGAGTAATGCTATGCTAAGCTCCTCCAATATGGTTTGGTTGCCTACTGACAGGAACATTTGGCAAGTTTTTATTGTTGCAACCTGCTCAACTCTGCTGCTCATCACATAAATGCATTTTCCTTATAAATGTGGCATTTAAAAGCAAAAGAAACTTTTCAACTGTGGCTACAAGATGTATTGCCAAGAAGTTACAACATATAAATAACTTGTCTGACAATCTAATGTCACTTAAATTGTGTTCTATTATCTTTTACTTTTTAAGGCAGTTTACTTCCGGTATTTTCCTGTTTTTTTCCCCACCCTCGGCTAACTTAATCTTCACTCAGCTCTTTCCTCCGGTCCGACCACGTCTTGCTCCGTCTTCCCCCCTCCAAGATGGAGGCACTAGGAGGTTATCCCACCAAGTCCTCCAACCCTAAAGCAAAAAGGTTCAGGGTGCTGTTGAGCATGACAGTCGGCGTGGGGTGTTTGTTCCTCCTGCAGACCCAGCTGGTGAAACCCAGAAAACCGAAGGATTTTTATTCTTTCGAGGTCAAAGACGCGAAGGGGAGGACGGTTTCCTTGGAGAAGTACCGAGGAAAAGTATGTCCACATCATCACCAGCCGTTCCCATCTGAGGACAGAATTATGCAAAAAAAAAACTTTGTACAAGTTCAAGTTGAGGACATTTGTCTTTGCGTAGGTCGTGTTTTTGCAGCGAAGCGGGACAATACTTTTTGACTGTGTCTCTCCTCCTGTACAGGCATCGTTGGTTGTAAACGTGGCGAGTCACTGCGAGCACACGGAGGCGAACTACAGGTCTCTGCAGGAGCTCCACAGGGAGCTGGGCACGTCTCACTTCAACGTCCTGGCCTTCCCGTGCGGACAGTTCGGGGACACGGAGTCCGGGTTCAGCAGGGACATCGAAGCGTTCGCCAAGTCCACCTACGGCGTTACTTTCCCCTTCTTTAGCAAGATCAAAATAATGGGCACAGAGGCTGACCCTGCCTTCAAATTCCTCACAGGTCGGTAGAAAAACATGTTATTACGATTTAACTAAACTACACAGACATCCCCAAAAAAGAGCATAAACGATCAGAATGTACTGGAAATGCAAGTTTCTGCAGCTTTTATGAGCACAAACCTGCATCTTTCTGTCAGGAAGTACAGTTTAGATCTAAATTAATCACATCTCAAGTGATATAAGGTTGTTTTAGTTCTTATTCACACCTGAAGTCTCAAACATTCAACTGTGTTTGGTAACAGCATTAAATCTTTTCTGAATATAGCAGGGAGAAGAAAAAAACTCCCTTTCAAAATACTTTTGAAGTTTAAAGTAAAAGTAGGCTATGTTGTTTTTTTTTACTTTAAAGAACTTAATCAGGAAATCTCAATCAAATCTGATATTAAAATTGCAGGATTTCCATCCCACCTCATTAAAAGGAAATTAGCTTAGCCTATTTTGTTCTCCTTTAATTTAAGTTCAGGGACTTAATTATAAACCATTCAAAAACCCTGAGGAGCTATTTACATCCATCAAGTTCACCAACACTATGACAACATATCAACAGTTACTATAAACTTTATTCTGCCAGGTTTCTGCTTATTTTTATGGATAGTCTCCAACCTCCCCTCCCCTTCCCCCCAAGAAAACATGTAATGCTGCATGAAATCTTAATTAAACCAAAATTCTCTCATCTAACCCCCATATGTCTTTTAGAATAACTTCCCATTCTGTGAATAATTATGGAAAGTTGATAACAGCATTGACCAATAAAGAATGGCTGCAATCTTCAGGCCCTCAGGCAGCATTAAAAACAGACAACAATGCTGTAGTGAAAGTCCCTGCTTTAGTCCAGGAACACTTTTTATAAAGTATCATTAGAGAACAAAATGCTGCTTCGTTTAGACTCAAGCTCTTATATCATAACAATCCCAGCTGCTGTGTTCTCCAATCTAAAGAGGACACGGGCCTTTCAGGTTGTTATCAGTGCTAGGTTAGACATATAAGCCTCTACGGCTGTTCTATGAGCCGGTTAGTGTATATTGTTTGGTTTGGATGAACACATGCTGCCATTCAGACAACGTTTTCTTAATTTAGAAGCCGAATCACTTTTCGTTTCAGCATGGCGCTTAAATAAAAAAGAATCCACAGTCTTGGCTGCAGTACAGACCTATCAACCCCTGAAGACATTTTAATGTATTATAAGATAAAAAAAATAAAACAAAGTGGATATTCTCTGGTGAAATAATAGATATTCGATTAATACAAACTGAATGTTTCATTAATAACAGAATATTAATGTCTTTTTGTTTCTTTTCCTTTTAGATTCTGTACAGAAACCGCCAAAGTGGAACTTCTGGAAGTTCCTGGTGAACCCAGAGGGGAAAGTGGTGCGTTTCTGGCGAACAGACGAGTCCATGGAAAGCATCCGCCAAGAGGCCACGGCGCTGGTGCGAGAAATCATCCTAAAGAAACGAGTGGAGCTATGATGGCACTTATTGACAGATTCGGGACGTATTCCCGCATTATGCCTGTGTTTCCTGAGCCTTGACTGAGCCAGGAATGACTGAACTGTTACCAGTGAGTGCTGTTGGGAGATGTGTCGCTCTAGAAACATGCAGGATTTATCCACTATTGTGAGCCACAGAGGCAGTAGTTGTAATCCATGTGTATTTGTGTGAGTTGTCTGTGTGTGAGTGGACCATCCTGTGGTTATATTTCATGAACATTCCGTATAATGACCACCTTGGGAAGTGTTGCCCTTTTTTATGCTCAGTTTGCTTCGTTTTGCATTGCTGCCATCTCTCTCTAAAGTTTACATTAAGATCTTTTCGTTAAGATGAAGCGTCTATTCTGACTGATCTGAGCTCAGCAGACTGCGCTACGGCTGTCCACCAATAAAATGATTTACTTTCATTCAAGGATCTTTTGCTAAAGCTTCTTAGGTTTTTGTATAAATATTAGGAAATACTCAATTAAGCAACATACATCCACATTTTAAGTGCAGTCTCAGAATATTCATGCTAACCTCACACAAATATAATATTAATGCTGATCTATGTTTTTGTCACCCTTAAAGGCAGTTATTGCTGTGTTAGAAATGTTTAAATAATGCAAATAAATTATTATAATCTCAGTTATAGCATCAGATTCACATCAGCTCCGAATTTCATCCCAATGTGTAGTGATGAAAGTGACCAGGATTCTGCTGCTGTGGATTAAATGGACAGTTGGAGGGCAGCGGCAGGTAAGCTGACACCTGCAGAATCAACCAGCTAACAAGACACTGCCTTTCAACCACCCAAATATGTCACCCGTTGAAATCTTCACCAAAAAATGGGTCATCCCATTCTTCATAAAGCTGTTTAACGTACTGAAAATCCTGTTCGGGTGGAAATCACACAGTTAAATGTAACTGTTTAGGTAGCAGAGCAGTGTGAGCTGCAGAAACATGCACGTCAGCCAACATTACACTGCCTCCCAACCAGCCACAACTTCTTCAAAAAGAAATGCATGAAGTAGTTTGCAAAACGTCAAAAAGCAGCTTTAAAGGTGTAGGGGGGGACGGTGCATCCATTCCGCAGTTAATCTAAAGCTTTACAATTATTGCAGCGAGCAAAATTTCCCCCCAGTTTCTCCTCTTACCTCGAAAAGACAGACTCTTCTTCTGCCTGCAAAGTTTCTCAGCATCCTCCTGCAAGAACAAACACAAAAATCTCAGCTCATCATCGTCATTATAAATCAGAACTGACATGATTGTAGCAGTAATGAAAGATTTATTATCAAACAAACACAAGCTATTAAAATCTGTGGTTCTAAGGAGTGTAGTGTTTGGAGTTTGGAGTTGTTGCCTGGTAGCAGTAGCAGCAGCAACATAGTTCAAGTGTGACCTTATTCAGCTTTAGATATTTTATCATTAATATTAGAGTTCACTCACCCTGTTGGAGTTTCTATCTGTGAGGCTTTGTCGCAGATTCACTTCCCTTTATGTAAGTAAAATACTCTTTTCCACCTCCTTAACCTGGGCTGGCTGGGGTCATGGGTGCTTGGTGCACCTGATGTCTCCTCTCCTGCTCGGACTTCTTTCCTAAATACTCCTGTAGGGCGGACAGTGGAGCGGGAAGCTCCGTCTTCTGCTCAGCCATTGGCTGTTAGGTCTAGCTTTTCTTTTCTTTCTTTCTTTTTTTTAGTACACCCCTTCTTTTAATAACTCTTATTCAAGGATTCGATCCGCGTCCTGGTTTCTACTGGAAACAAATAGCCAGACCACAAAAAGGGCATCGCGGTAATGTTTGAAAGGTGGAGGCGGCAGCTTCTCATCAGACAAGGACACACTGTTTCTGTTATTTCTCTGAGTGGTGGCGTTCACAGACAGGTTTATCGAAAGGTTCACACGCGGTTATTAATTATTTAGCCGTGTCCTTTGGCTGGGAAGAACGTTTCTTTCATAAAAAAAAACAAAAACAAAGATGAGCTTTAAAGTAAAGAAGTGCTAAATGGAGTTACAAATCACTTTAACTAGAATTAAAAGATTCTATAGCCAAAAATATTCCAAATAAGATCATTTATTTAATTTGGTATCATTAGCCAAATATACAAAAATATAAGCAATTTCAAATGTTTATCAGTTTCTTAAACTGTTTCGGACAAAAAATGAGCCCCCGAAAAATAAACCAGCTTGAAGTATTAAAAGTGTCCCACATCTGTAACAGCTGTTTGTGAAATATAACTTGGTGGGCTGCAATGGCGCTAATTGGGATTAAGGGCGCGAGCGGGCGCACGTTCCTGCCACCTGTCACTTCCATATGAGCACCAACCCCCCCCCACCCCACCCCACCCCCACGAGCGCCAATCTGGACGTGCGCCACAGGTGTGCGCAGAAGCACAAAAGCCCACATCACAAAGCCATGAACGTATGACTTTTCATTCTTTCAAAACAAAACATAATCTATTGTCATATTGGATAAATACGTTTTTAAGTGCCTTCTTTAACACACATCCACAAAACAGGTTAAATGTTTTCACTTAATCTAAATGGCGAAAGCCACCCCAATTATTTTACTGTAGCCTAATTAGCCTACTTTTTATTTGCATTTCACTTTTAACAAACGAGCTATTTGATTTAATTTGAGTTTAAATGAACCCAAAGAGCTTACCCCAGAAAAATAAACCACTCAGATGTATTAAAAGTTGCCTCTATAACAGTACTTTGTAAAAAAATAAAATAAAATAATTAAAAAAGAAAAAATAGGTACTTGGTGGGCTCCTGCGGCACCAAGTGTTTTGAATGAAGGGCTTGAGCACACAGCATAGTGAGAAACAGCAGAGTATGTTCAGTCAGACACTAAGACTTCGCCAAATATTATTATTATTATTATACATTATGATTTCTTTCAAGGGATTTAACAATTTATTTTTCATTTAAATCAATTTAATTCTCATTCAAATAATCAAGCAGTTAAATATTTCTCTTCACAGAAATCAGTTCGTCATAATCATTGGTCAAACTTGCTTCAAACTGCGCAATGACACATCTCAAATAAAAAGGTTTTCATTTTAATTACAGCCATGCAGATCACCATGTAGCCTAATACATGTTCCAAAATCCCCCCCCCCCATCACCACCACCACCACCAGAAAATTGGAGGCCTAAATACTTTTAAAAAAAACATCTTTTCCACCTTTTTTCCCGCGAGACTCATAGTTCGCAGGCTCCTTCCAGGTTTGGTTTTAGTCACCTTAGAAACTCATTGTATTTTTCTCTCTCCTCCCGCATCGTCCCCCGCAGTTTGGCGGCAGCTTAACCGGTCAAATGTGTCGCAGTCAGTTTGAACAAAGCTTCACCCTCATACGACCCGCTGCGTTTGCGCGCATTGGTGGAGCGCTGACTTGAAGGTTTATATTTCTGAGGTTAAACAAGCCCTGATTTCTTTTTCTTCTTCTTAGGTCAGCATAATCTCAAGCTTTGCAATAAGCAGACATTCTATAGTTTGGCATGTTTATTCTAAGGGGGGAACAAACAGAGGGTGATCTAATGTAGCCTATATTCAACTTATAATTTATATATTAGAATCAATAGCAGTTGACAGGTGAATAAACCTGATATAGCATAAAGGTGATGCAAGCCATCAAATCCACCAAAAGCTTTTATTAAAAATACTGCCACGTGTTGAACTTTGTCTGTTTAATCTTAATTATAAATTTGTATCATATTGTAACAAAAGAAAAAATCACAATGTTTTGCTTGGAGAAGTGAAAATGTATTTGATAAACCATTATAACTTGACTCATGGAATATGATGTGGAATCAGATCAAATTCAAAATGTCCTTTTTTAGAGCATAAAATATTTAACTTTTCTTAAAATGAAACCATGACACTCGTCTTCATATTTGTGTTGTAAAACGTTGATGACAGCAGCAGCATCAGTACTTCCAGTTTCCATTTTCTTGAAGTTTAAGCATGTGCCCTACACAAGATTTGACGGTGGATCCACATTTTAAAAACTTGACACTGATGTTGATGGAAAAATGGATTATAAAGATAAAGGCTCCCAAATGTCAAGAGATTTAATCTATTGTTGATAGTTTAAAACAAAAAAGTTTTGGGATGGATGAAATAACAAAGATCCCCCTTTTTTTTGCAGGAATGGTGTTTATCCAGCAAAAGTGTTTGCAGACTGTAGCAGAAAGCAAATAAATCATGCAATCTGGCCAAACAAAATCTGTTTAAATTTCCCAAAAGGATATAAACAAGGATGTGTCCTGCAATGCATCAGGCCTCAGAGCCTTCTTTCAGACCACACGGTCACTCAGACAGAGACAAAAGGGAAGGAAGTTCCTGCTTCGAGGACAGGTCATAGGGTTACATTTGTTTCGCTACTCAAACAAGAAAAGTTCACAATAACAGTTTCTTTCCATGTGCTGGAATTATTCCAGCATTGCACCACACTACCTGCAGAAAACATGGTATGTTTCATCAAAGACTTTTTATTTTACTTTTTATTTTCACTGAGATGCAAAAAATGAACAAATATTGAGGAGTGTAAACAGAAACAAGATGTAAACAATAATGAGGGCAGTACAATTTAAACTGATTGGCTTGCAGTCTACCTGAGGAAGATATCATTTAATCATTTACATTATAGTTAAGCATTGTCAGGTACCCACTACACTTCCCTCAATTTTCTTACAGATTTATGGCACATTCGTAGCAACAACCAGTGCAGTAATCTCTGATTTCAGCTATGTTTGGGAACCCAGCGAAAGCGGTATCCACCTTGCTGTGTCCTTGAGGTAAATGCATGTCCATGAGGAAAGACCTGAGTCTTAATGGTGCAATGTTCTCTGATAGAGGTTCTGAAAGATGACACACTGTCTCCGGTCTCTGCTCCATCAACAGTCATGATCCTGTCACTGAGTGTAGACATCTGAAGACCTGAGAAAGCACCATACATGCGTATTGTCTCTGATTCTTGTTGCTGTTTTGGTCCTGTGGAGCTGTTGAGCAGGACAGCGTTGCAGCGTGTGCTGATGTCCCTCAGCATGTCCTCCACTGAGTCAGAAGATTCTGTTTCATAGCCTTCATCCAGTCGCTGCCGCTTACAGGGACCCAGTGAGGGGCTATCACCACAGGGCATCCCTAGTTCTCCTGCATGTGGGTCTCTGACTGTCATCAGTTTCTGGAGGGAGATAAGAAAAGTATAAAAATCAACAGAAAAAACAAAGAATGAGAGGGTGATATCTGGAATTGTATTTGGTTTGTCTTACTTCCAGCACACAGGCCAGGTGCTTTGCTCTGCTGGCCAGCTGCCGGAGATCAAGGTTCCTCTCCTCAAGGGAGTCAAGCTCTTCATGCTGTCTGTGAAAAGTCTCGTGGAGCTGCAGACAGCGAAGAAAATCTGTTATCCTATAGGCTTTGAGAATTGTTCCTTTTTTTTTTTTTACATGAATCAAATCTAATGATTACATTTGTATAGATATAATTATTCAAGATGTAGTCCGTATATGTTAAAACTGAGCTTTTAGCAAACTTTAGTCACCTTAACATAAAATGTAGGGTTTTCCTAACGTTTTAAAAGCTGTTGTGGTATTATTGCATTAGCTCACTATTTTCCTCATAACATGATATTGCCTTATTGTGCACATCCAATGTATTCAAACCAAAGAAAATTACTCTACAGTGGTGATAAAACTCATAATTAAATTTTACCTGTTTGTTGACAACTGTAGAATGTCCCAATGCCCTCCCATGCCACTCTGCCATGCTCCTCCAAGGAGCTCCATCCTGGGCATGCAGGTTGCTTGTTTCTGTGGATGAATGAACCAGACTATCCGGTGGAGAGAAGTCCCTCTGAGGGGTGAGGGGAGGTATGACACATCCCTGAAATGGTAGCAGTTCAACTGGAGACAGACTGCTCTCCAACGTGGCAGTAGAATCTGACAGAGGAAACAAGGATGCAATCACCATGACTTTGGAAAAGTCTCTTTGGCTGATGATGATAACAGCAACAGGATGTCATGAGGCATCATCTCCAAACTGCTGAAGGTTAGTTCCCTCACCTGTCAAAAAATCCAGTGTATAATCTCCAAAGAAATGGTTGTCTGGATCAGATTCACTGACCTGTGGACAGATAAAACTAATAATAAACACTTATATGGATGTTATTTTTCATTAATCAGTAAATCTGGAAATAATCTTTCCACCTGAAAATCAAACCAACTCCAACGCTTCGGAGAATATATCTTGGTGCTCATTTTAAGGAATACGCCATGTGCGTAATGTGCGCACAGTGATCTATGCCAAAAAGGGCAGTTTGAGGTTCGGCCAATTAGTGGCGTGTGTCATGAGCAAACTACAATGCCATTCGTGCGGGATTCCAGCACACTGTGTCAAACATTAACAGGGGGTGGGGGATTCAGATCTGTCACCATATCAAATCTCTTTACGGTTGGTTTGCTTTAAAAAGTTTATCTAAAAGGCTTGGACATATGATCAATGAGAAATAGCACACCATCTGTACGGTTTTATCCTCACCTGAGAGCCGAGCGAGTATTTCTCCTGTCTCACTTCTGATACGCAGTCCTCCAAATCATCCCATGCAATCGTTGAAAAAGCTGCAGTACAACAACGGGGTGAAAAGACAAGTTCAGACAAGTTGTAGAAGTTTGTTCATACTGTAAGGGGTGCACAAAGTCTACCTTGATCAACAACGCAGGGGAGTTCGACGTACACAGTGACCGGACTGCTGCTTCTCGGCACCGGAATTTTATCCTGCAGGTACAACAGGCTTTTAGACTTTTCAAATATAGATGGTTGTATTGTGCAACACTGTGAAGAAGAAGAGGAAACAACAAAAACATACCGTTTTGCCTAGAGCTGCCCTTCTTCCACGTTGCCCCATTTGATTGAGGCAAATAGCACCTAACTCTTGTCTGTCTCTTTGCATCTCCATCAGTTCCATCTACCGGACTGAAGGGACATGATTTGATTTGTGGCTGATATAGTTGACATTCTCCCGGTTTGTGGGTCTCTGTGCCGCGGTTTCATACTTTAGGCCCAATCAAATGCACTTATTCGGTCTCCAGGGAGTGACAGCGTCCTCGGAGATTAAATTGGTGCAGACGGTTTCTCTGGTCTGAACAGCAAAAGTGGTGCCGCGCATAACGGCGCCATTACAGCAGGTGCCCTCTGGTTCTTGCATGGCTCCACGAATCCCCCTCCCAAACCCCTCATTCCCTCTGCCTGCGGACCCCCCCAACTGTGCCTGAGACATGTTCAGCAGCTCTGCGGCGTATATGGCAATTTAGAAAGATAATAACAGCTAATAGGATAAGTACGCTGACAATAGAGGAAGAAATAAGTCATTCTCTTGCCTTGTTTATATTTCATCGTGATTTTTTGGCTTGAACAGTCTGTGCGTAATTATCATCCAATTGTGCGTAAAATATACTTAACGCCTTTTGCCGCATGAAAAACGAAGTGGGAAGGGAAAGGTCATTACAAAAGACAGCTCAGTAAACACTTGTGACAAATACCTCTATTGGTCAACAAGAAAAGAGTTTGTCTATTTGGTCTTCACGCTGAATGCACTTGTGTGGTTAACATTGTGGCAGCACATCGACATGCACGTGTAATGGATAATCAGACAAAGCCCCGCAATTAACTAGACTGTGGGCACGCTTTGATTGGAAACACGACAGCAAACAAAAACCTAGACTGACTTTCGGGCAACAAAAGCCACTACTTCTCTAAAAGTAGCCTATTTATATATGCTCTTAGCCGTTGTTGCCAAGAGCCTCACATTTCCACTCACGTTTTCATACATTCATTTTTATTGCAGTTTATCACATTTATGTTATGCAATAAAAAAATGCATTTCTTTACAACCCTTGGTACTTTTCAGCAGTTATTCCAAGCTATAACACCACAGTGCTGTGAACAGACCTCTCATCTCCTCAAAGTCCAATGAAGCTGCCACCAGATATCCTGGAAACCTCCAAGTGCAAGTCATTGATCTTTTGATAATCAAACAATAGCTAAACTTTAACTTGATATTTCATACAAATTTAGAGACAGCACACATTTATTTACTAATAATTTATTTCATAATAGCCATTTTTACACACATTTTTTCACATGTTTAATTAAAGTGGGTACAACTTATAAACCATGCAGCAATTCAGTGCATATACAAATGGAACGTAAATAAATTAACACGCAGTCCATCATCAATTGACAGAAAAATATGAATAGAATAAAATAAATAAAAATGCATTTAATACTAAGTTGTAATACCTCCAGTAACTGCAAACATCTGCCTGTGTATGAGGTATATATTAGCTTTAGGAGGTCTAACGTATAAACAGTACTATCTTAACATGATCTTTATCTCTGTTCTAAATCAAGCATTTACAAAGAAGAGAGGAATTAGGCACTGGTGCACTGCAGTCACATGGTAGACATCAACTCCAGTGCCTCTTGGTTCAGTGACACCAACAGCTTCAGGTTGTCTTTGCATTCTTGCTCCAGACTGTAGTTGTAAAACTTCACCTCATTTAAGTGATCTTTCATTGCCACACAGTCACTGTCAGAGCATCCAGGGTTCTCACATAGTTGGACAGAAACTGGTTGTGTGTATAGTTCATCTGTGAAACTGTCCCACTTGTCTACCTGTGACTGAAAGTTTCCATTCTCAGTAACACTGTATTCAGTTTTCAGCATCTCACTGGCTAGTCTCAGCGCACAGCTAGCAATCAGAGATGGTGGGTATCTATTGAAAGCATAATCTGCTAGTGTCAACTCACACACTTTTTGTGCAAGGTCGTTGCATTGCATGGTCCTTGCTGCAGCCGGATTTACTCCTGAAAACCTGTCACTGCTATTCTTCTCAAATACCAGGTGGGTGACCTCAATGCAGCTGGTGAAGTAGTCCAGGAAAAAGGCCAGAGTGGGTGCAGCAAGGCGAAAGTTTAGACGGAGGAGGATGAGACACTCCAAGTTGCAGAGCTGCTCCTTGTTGAAAGCATCGCAGCACAATGACAAGAGTTGGATGACTGGTGGGGAGCACATCTCCACCTACGGAGAGAAAAGGATGCATTTAGAGTGGAGACAAGATAATCTGCTCTTTAAACTTCATGGTAAAGACAGACCTGTTTACTGGCTAAAAGAAGCGCAGTAACACCCAGGAGCTGGAAGCAGTCAGAAGCGATGGGAGTAGATGCCAGGAAACGGTCCATGATGTTCACCGTCAGGCAACAACACTCAAAGGACAAACGGAAATGTTTGTGCACGGGGATGAGCCAGCTGACCAGTTTACACCGTGCTTCTGCTGTCAGCTGCACACAATCATCCAGAACTGCAATGTTACTATTTTACAAATACTTTTTAATGCACATTTTGCTAAAATTGCATTCTTGTTTTACACACAAGTTCATGCCATTGAAATACTCGTGTAGTGCCTTGATCTGTTTTTGACTAAATGTAACTGAAGACTGAGTCTAAAACAAAATGGAGAATTTTCACAGATTCAAATAGATAGATAGATAGATAGATAGATAGATAGATAGATAGATAGATAGATAGATAGATAGATAGATAGATAGA
>JBBBVU010000012.1:5425421-5438780 GCA_037177055.1 Atherinosoma microstoma
GGGGGGAAGGTCTCTAGCCCCCCCCCCCCCCCCCCCCAAAAAAAAAGAAAAGAAAAAAGAATTTTATTAAGACTTTTTTTTTTTTTTTTTTTTTTTTTTTAAATCTGAGACTGCTGGGTCGCTTGCTGTTTCATTGCTATACACTGTCTTTCAGGTCCCCAGAACTGTGAAAAGACAGAACTACTTTTTTGCCTCCTTTTCGTTTCTAAATGTTGGAAAATGTGATGTGCAAAAACCATAAAGGTTTTGAGGCTTGAAATTTGTCCACTAGAGGAGTGGACTTAACGAAACCATCTGCTGGTTCAGCTGTTGTGAACAGTTCACACGCTGACAAACTCGTAGATCTCTTAGCACCACAGATTGGTAGCTGCACTGTGAGGGTCCACATCCTGGAGTTTTCTTTGTTTGTTTGTTTGTTTGTTTTGCTGCTTGAGTCTCAAAGACATGCTTTTCATCCAACTTTAAACAATTTACTCTGCCTTTGTTTTTCTAATATTGCAGAGTTTTATAAAATATTTGTTGGTGTTAAACTTATCATTTTTAAAAGTAGTCTTGTTTTAACACCAGCCTTACTGCATTTTTGTTTGATGGATTAAAAAAGTTAAATTGCATATAAAAAAAAAAATCCTGATCCTGCCCAGAGAGTTTGCCTTGCCATCCATTTTGTCAAAATTAAACAGATCTTTAAGCTCACTGTGTGTGGTGTATTTCCTTGATGTGTGAATGTCATGTTCATTTTGATGACATGAAAATGAGTAGTTAAAACCCTACAAGTGTTCACCTCCCTCCATACCTAGAGGGCAGCACGTGCGTATTTGAATAACAAGGAGTTAGACTGGAGCGTTCAGTTTCAAAGCATAATTGACAATCTTCTATTTCGGAGAAATAGACTTAACAAGCCCCATAGTTTGAGTTCGTTCCCTTTTTATAAATGTCTGTATAAAATGTAATCATTGCAAATGTGTAAGATTTGTTGTTGAAATAATCAAGTTAAAGTACAGATAAAATAATCATTGATTTAGATTTTTTTTTAAATTTTATTTTATCTTTTGTCTTTACCCTCAGCAACAGGACATGTGGGGGTGAGCGGAAATAGATTTAGTCGGGAACACAAAGTTCCTTAAAACACGTAATAGCCAGCCAAGGGACGATCTTTGGGGATTGTTAAAGTGGAAAAACTTGACAGCATAATCTTAATTAATACATTAATACGATACAAATATAACATTTTTGAGAGAATTAGTTAAGAAAAATAAATTGGTTGTGTGGCTAAACGTTGCAAAACAAGTGAGAATATTACAAAGAGGTTACATAACAGAACATGATGTACATCTTTCTAGACGTTTACCAGTTGCATCATTGGCTGTCAGATCCGTCTGTCACACTGTTAGCCAATCATTAGTTGGAGGCGGTCACCGTCTTTTTACACGCGTGCGCAATTCTATGTTGTGATTTTAACAGTATCAACATGTCTGCCTCCTTGGTGAGAGCGACCGTCCGAGCGGTCAATAAAAGAAAGATATTGCCCACAAGAGCCGCATTGACACTGGTAAGTGAAACACCCTAGTCCAAAACTCACGTTGAGTACATCTTCTTGGTTTAGTACTTGCTGTTCTCCATAGTGGAGCATTCGTACCAGCGACCGTGATGTGCTGGTTGTGTAAGTTGGCTAAGTTAGCTAGCCATCTGCGACTTGGACGTTAGAATTATGTCAAAGCTGTTTCAACATATGCTATGACCTTAAATAACATTAAATGCCTTTTCTTAGCTGATATACATGTACGGTCGGTTCACCAAGCTTAATGGTTTGATTTCACACAATGCTTAACATTTTGCCTAATACTGCCAACTAAGCTGCAGTTTGGTAATGTGCCAACTAATCAAGTTTGGACCACATAAATTACAATAAACATATACTCAAAAGATCTCAATTTGATTTTAGATAGAAATGTAATATACGGTATTGTTGCAATATACGTTTCTGGCTAACCAAGATACTCTCAAAAGCGTTGTTAGGGCACTCTAGAAATTTAGGGCACCTTCTCCTTCCTCTTTTCAAATTAAAATTTACGGATTCCACCCCAGAAAATGATTAATATTTCTTTGCTTATACACTACATTTTGACCGAATTCATTTAAGTTGCGTTCACTCGTTTTGTGTTATTTTGCAGAAGCAATCATAAAACCCCGAAAATACCACTGTAAACAAACCTCTCCTGGAGGAAATAGCTCAAATGCTTGTGTCTAGTAAGCTGCAAAAAACCGGGTCACACGTTTCCAGTACTT
Organism: Atherinosoma microstoma; assembly: GCA_037177055.1. NCBI lineage: Eukaryota > Metazoa > Chordata > Actinopteri > Atheriniformes > Atherinidae > Atherinosoma > Atherinosoma microstoma. Next base: position 5,427,708 of record JBBBVU010000012.1, read on the forward strand.
CACACAGTAGTTTACATTTTCCATGAAAAGCATGTTTTACACCATGGGGTTTATTTAAAATGGCTTGATTGGAATTGCAGTATTACAATTGCTGGAATAGCTGCACTGAAAAGTATTTAAATATGAAACTAACTGATGTTGAGTTACTAGTAATATAACACGTTTCAGCGTTTAGTATGCGTTATATACTGCATTGCTACTAGATTTTTCTCTTTTCTTTTTTTAGTGGGTGCCTTATTCATAATAAGGTACTTTTGGATAGATGCATAATGAATGCTTATGCTGTAGGAGGTTTTACTAAATAGATGACCAAAATGTTTTGTTAATCTCTATGAAGACAATTGGATGAAATATGTTACATCCCCTTCTACTGCAGTGCTTCAATAGAATAAACGGGGCACTCAAATTTTAGTTTTTGATTAAAGAAAGTCCTAAGAGCACCTGTTGACACTAACATAATTTATTTGTTGTTTGCAAAGCCAAACAACATTTCTGTAGAAACCAAATTAACTTGGAGGAGACGTTTAATTTGATTTGAAATGAGAATCTGGTGCCCAAAATGTGCTAATACCACTTATCTCAAACTTACAGTGGCATAAAATGATCAGAAACTGAATATTAAGATTGTAAGAATTGTAAGTTCTTGTCAAAATTTTGGCCACCCTAACTGTTGTCTCATAAAGGAAAATTAGCCAAAAGGTAATTGGTGATAAGAAGGGCAGAGTCATGGTTTGTTCTCATGGGTGGGCTGAAAATGTGCCGATTCAAATGTCAGCTGAAGTGCTCAGTTAACATGGCTGCAGGAAGATAATGTGTTTGTGTGGTGGCCTGCGTTGATAAAGATAGCTGACTGAAGTCAATGCAACACTGTGTGACGTGACTCCAGGCGTCATGCTACAAGTGTTCTGCTCTGGCTATTATTCTCTACCTGTTAGAAACAACAGTTTTGTTTTTTAATGACACATTACATATGATCATAGTTTTTTTATATTAGTTTTACATCAATTTATTTTCTGCTTATGTTTCTAAAACTCTTACAAGTTTAGTTTTGGACATCACTATTGTAATTGTGTTCAGAGAATAACTAATAACCCTGTTATGACACTGTTCAGTTGGGATGTACTGTACATTTGGAATAAGCAGCACATACAGATGATCACGCTTTAACAGCTTTAAGGGATTAGCACCTTATTGGCTACTCTAGCCAATGCCAGACTCCCAGCTGCCTCCACATGAGAGCCTAAACTTGGGATCCCTCATATCCATGCTATCCATGGAAGTCCAGTATACTACATATACAGAACCTAATTCCTGGCAGGTAGGAGTCTCATAGTGTTTTCCCAGTAGAGCAAATGTTATCCAAACAGCTAGAGGAACTTAAAACAAGTGCAAGACACCATTATCATTTTCTCTATTCTCATTTTTTTCTCTCAGTATGTTCCATACAGTCAGGGCATTACCAACATAAATTGCTTTCATTGCTGCATAATGTAGCTATGAGGAGTAATGTTTGACTGTTTTCTTTTCTTTAGACTCCAGCAGCTGTGAGCAAGATTAGGTGGTTGTTGCAGGACAAACCAGAATATGTAAGTAACTGATATGACCATCATTCTTTGAAACATCTTATCAGGAAGACAATGTGTCTCTGCTGCTTCAAGTAGAACATTTTCAATATATTGGTTTGTTAATATTTCTGGATAATTTACCCATGTACATGTAGGGGGGCACATAATTTCTGTTTCCTTAAAGCTACAACGTTTTTAAGCAATTTGATATCATAAGGGAAATTCTAAGCATTGTCTTGTGGCTCGAGACCACAGCAACATCATCAAATTGATTAATTGGATTGTCGTTCCACATGTCACTATTTTCAGAGACAATGACACAAGAGCCTCTACACAGTGTCTTACCATTTACGTTTGTTTAAATAAGTACAAAAAAAAATCTTGAAATGTCAGCAGAAGTAGCTCTGATGTAAGTTTTTTTATTTATTTATTTATTTTTATTTTTTTACCTGTTAAGAGTGTTTGTAATTGAATAAACAGAAACTTGCATATTGTGAAGAGAACAACAAGTACTTGCATATAATTTTTCAGATTATACTGTTAATGTGTCCTGTCTGTATCTTTATTAGATATATCCTGTTTAACACATCTGTATTCCTTCAATCATTAGTCTTCATGTGCTCTATGTGTTGCAACAAAAATGAAGTTGACATGTTTTTGGTCCATCATCAGATTGGTTTGAAGGTTGGAGTGAGAACACGAGGCTGTAATGGACTGACTTACACACTGGACTACACAAAGGACAAAGATAAATCGGATGAGGAAGTCTTGCAGGATGGTAAGCGCTTTACATTTATGAAGAAAAGTTAAAGACTTGAGAGTTGTTGCAAAGTTCAACCCCAATTTTTCTTTGTGCAAACAATATTAGCAGGTCCTGGGCACAGCAAGTAAAGCACATATTTATTGTCATGTCATCGTTTACAGAATATTGTTCACATCATTATTGTTTTAGTTATGCAGTTTGGTGTGTAACAATCGACCTACGAATTGAACTCTAGTTTCCTGCATCTGGTTGGTTCTTCTGTTGATATGAAGCTGTTGCAAGAGATGACCAAACACAAACATGGATCTAGAGCTGTGCATGTCTCACGAGTAATTAACAATGAAGTGACCCTCCTCATATCACCATCCACTGTCCTTTTTTCCCCAAGGGAATTGATTGGTCAGCAGGCAGTGTGTTTACATCTTTAGATCTTTAATCTCAAATCTATCCTGTTCTGGTGCAAGCTACGTTTGTAGCATACGTAGCTAATGATTCCAGTATGTCACTGCCGGCGGTCTGTCCGTCTACCACAGCATGTTTTTTTAGATGCTAAATAAGGATGCTTAAGTTGAAAACGATTAGATAATTTTTGGGATGTTTGACTCACTGCCACATATGATCAAAGTGCAACATTATAGGTGACATTGAAGATAAAAGCTGTGAATAGTAATGATTTTACTTTCCATTTTTCAGGTGTGAGAGTGTTTATAGAGAAGAAAGCTCAGCTGACGCTTCTCGGAACCGAGATGGACTTTGTGGAGTCAAAGCTGTCCAGTGAATTTGTCTTCAACAATCCCAACATCAAGGGTACATGTGGCTGTGGAGAAAGCTTCAACATTTGAACATCATGGGGCGTCCTTCCTTCTCCACCCTCCCTGCTTCAAAACCCCGCCTCATCCACGAAGACCGAGAGACTTCTGCCGAGGAAGTCGGATGTGAGGAAATCTTTGAGGTGTGGTTGCCCCTGAGTCCTGCCACTGCTCTTCCTGCAGGCCACTTACATAGACATACCAGTGAAATGCAACTATATATTTTCATGCTTAGTGGAAGTGTCTGATCTGTAGCCAAAACCATTTTAAGAGGAATCATTTCAGGCTTCATTTAAATTGATTTTGATTTTTTTTTTTTAAATATATGTATTTTATTTTCAAAAAGAGAAAAATCCATAGAATCTCAGAAACAAGTTTTTTTTTTCTTTCTTTCTGTCTTTTTTTTTAAGTGTAGGGAGAGGTTTCCATTTCATTCATACGCACAATATTTTTCAGAAATTCATTATTACCTCACCATGTCTTGTATGCAGGAGGAAATGAAAGAAGCATGGCTCAAGAAGGCGTACACTTAACCTAAAAGTCTGAGGTTTAAGGTGAAGGTTAGAATCTGTCCACCAAAGTCCAAAGGTTAAGGCAAGCCAACATCGGCCGCTTGATGCACTGTAACACAGTGTTGTATCGTCCACTTTTGTGTACAAGTAGTATGCAAAAAAAGTGGAGGAGTTTGAGTGTCTTGAAACTGTTTTATCGGTTTGTAAAGTTAAGAAGTATATATTTATCTGTGTGTAAATAGAAGATGTAAATTCCTTGAACAACACATACGCACAAAGACGACGCACAAAGCATGTATCCCTCACATTAAAGAACACAAGGTTTCTGTTGGTTTCTTTTTTCTTTTGCTTTATCAAAGCCAGGACTTGTGTTTGTTTGGACCGCGTGCTCTTAATGATTTGTAACCTGTGCAATATGTCTGTGTACATATAAAATAATAAATAGCTAAATTAAGTCTTATGTTCACCGTTTCGTGTTCCTCAGTTGGACTTTGACCAGCTGTCATGGAGATGACCGAGTTGCATTAGAATCTCATATCCGTTGTCATGGAGATGGCTCAGTTGTCTTTATCAGTGTAAAGATTCTGAGTCACTGGTAAACAGATCCAGTTTTCTGCAGATCAGCTGGAGTAACTGCTTAGGTACAGCTAGGCTCTCTGCCTGAATGTGTTCAGGACTTTGTAGCAGTCATGAACAACTCAAACAAGGATGAAGATTCTGAAAGTGAAGGAGAGTGTTATGGGGTTAAGGTAACATGGAAGAGTTTTTACAGGATTTTTATACAGTATGATAGTTTAAAGGGTGGAAGGAAGTGTGCTTTCTTCATGGAAATCCTAAAAAAACTATTTGAAATCCAAGTTAGTTTTACAAGCATAATGTCAATGAAAGTTTTCTAATAATTTGACCATTTTCAAGCAGCAGCACAAATGTAGCTTTCATTAAAGATTTCAGTCAACTGAGCTTTTTCTTTAGCTCATATTATGGAAATGTTACAGTTAAAATAATTGGAAGAATGAAATAAAAACAATTTTGTGTCAAAACAAGAAAATATTAAGCTGCACAATCTGGAGCAAACTGTTTGACAAGATTAGACTGGAGCTATGGAAAAAGGACATATATCCCGATGAGTTCAGATTTACTCTGTTCCAGAGCGACGGGTACATCAGAGTAAAAAGCTGTGGAGGAAGTACTGCTTCCATCATTCATAGTACTATTCATAACCTGTGGGAGGCAACGCTGTGATCTGGAGTTGTTTCAGCTTGTCAACCTCAGGTGCCCAAAGAAACTGAGTTTAGCTGACGACCTGAACATAACTGAATGAGGAGTATTTTCAATCAAACCCCCCTCCCAAATTTTTGTTAATCCAAGAAGACAATATTAGGATACAATGGAATAAAATTGTGAAAGAGTTGTTCAGTCAGCACGAGATAATTCTTTGAAAGGTTAATGCAAAGTCATGGCAAAATATTAATACAACTCTACCCGATTTAGCATAACTTCATAGGGGATTAAAACCCAGATGACCCTGTTTCCACCACCAGCACTTTTCACACAGCATGTATTTGTGTGTTTCATGAATGCATGAAAGGAGTCTCAAAAAACATCATGCGCCGGCAAGCTGATCCATGTGTAAATACATTCTGGTCCGTGCGTGTCAGGCCACGTGTGCACATGCATTTTACAATTTTTCTGCACAGGAAGCTTTTTGAACATACATGCTGACATTTGTGAAACCCAACTCAAGAAAAGCTGGGGAGAAAAGTGATTTCTTTAAAATCTGAAGTCTTTATTTGGCCCTTTAATAAAATGTTGAAATTAAAAAAATAATAATTTTGTATATCTACCGTTTATTAACATGTGACATGTCGAAATTATTGTAGTGTAATCTTATGCTTCCTGGTATCCATTAGGGGGCAAAAGACTGGGTTTTGAGTCAAGTTTTTACCATAAAGTAATGCAAAATATCTCAGAAACTGTTTATATCAAATATGATACATTTGCCTGTACAGAGTTAAAGATCTAAAGTGCTTAAGTTGTCTTATGGAGGTTTTAGTTTTTATGTTGAGGCAGCTTTTTTCACTTGAAAATGATTCTTTTTAGAAAAAAAAAAGATCACAGTGTCAGTTTTCTTCCTCTGAATCTATGACTCCTTTTCTCAGATATCAGCTTTATTAGAAGCTTTGGCTAGGTGGAGACCTCCACCTTGTAGCATCCCCATTGACCCCCGAAACATCAGCGCCAACCTCTTCATCCTTAAGAATACAGAGAGAGGACCTGGGACGTTTCGATCCAGAGCCGTCCTCCCTGAAAACATCCGGCAGCTGTCCAACTGTCAGTTCAAGAGGCTAGATTATCTGCATGAAAGCCTGTCTTTCTCAACACCAGGACCTGTCCCAGCCTCAATCAACACAGAGGCTTCTTCTTCTGACGGGACAACTGCAAACCTCAAATCTAGTTGTCCCTGCACACCTGATGGGCAAATCTGAGAAGCCACCCTTTGATCGGACTTTCACGGTAGACTGGTTTAAAAAGCAGGAGGATAATGTGTGCATGAGTGGTAGACATGGTTGGAAGAAAGAGACATCATGTGAAAAACGGCAACAAAACCGGTCAGTGTCACAACTGTACAGATGGTAATAACGTAAATAAATTGCAGTGATAAATTCAAATACTCTACGACAGTATACTGTAAAAGGTTATTTATATAAATTAACATGAAAAGATTGAGGGATTTCTTGATAATAAAACAAAATAGTTTTATGGTCATGACAAAACAAAGTTTCAAAACTTATGTAATATACATGCCGAAAACCAAAAAAAAAAAAACTTTTTTGTCACTGTGAGTGCATTTACTTTGAATTCACTTTTAAGAATTAATGTTTTTTTTTTTAAACATTTTGTTAATAAAAAAGACAGAAGAATTTTATTTTTTTAATTAAAAAATTGATGAATTCAGAAAAATGAAAAGAAATATTTTTACATAAAACAACCATGGTAATCTAAAATTTAAAAAAAATAGACAAGAACATATATATCTTTAAAAAAGTCTCATTAATTTTGCAAAAACTGCACAGAAAATATTGCTGTAATTTTATTTTGCTGATTCAGAAAAACTTAACAGTGAATGAAATGGTTCCAAACATATTTGTTTGTTATAGTTTAATAGATTTTTGTGTATTTATTTATTGAACTTGTATTTTACAAGGCAAAACATTAAGAACTACAATGTTGGCCTATAAATATCTTAGTGCACTTTACAATTTCAATTGCTATTTCCCTCTGAGGTTAATAAAGTATTTTTCATTTAAATTATTTTCATACACAAACCCAACAATTCCCTTTGAACAAACACTTGTTAATGGTCGAAAGAAAATTTCCCTTTGTTACAGTAAAAAGCCTCAATCAGAAAGAGACACATAAAACCTGATGCATGACTGGACCAGTATATCAGCTAAAGAATTCTTCTCATACTGTTGTTGATTGATCCTGATTTAGGGCCAACCAGTGATTGGTTCTTTGTGGATTTGGAGGACCTCCAAAGGAAGCTGTTTCTAGGTGCCTTAAAGAAATGTGAATTGCTGAGGAACGCTAGCAGTCAGGAAAACAACAGTACTCCAAGCCCACATCTTTGCCAACCACCTGAATGAAGTTTAAGATGGACATATGAATAAAATCCAACTGAAAGCAGCAAAACTATTCTGTGGCAGACTGATCATTGTTGCATTTAGGAAAAAAAAGTAAGCCTTCAGAACTAGATATTAGAAATCAAGGGTGCATGGTTCTGATTAAGACGTGCAAAGACAATGCAAACATTAAATGTGCAGTCTAAATATAGAAAAGGTTCAAACTTGCTTAGAAAACTTCGGAGAGAAAAAGCATTCATCCCTGCTTATCACAGCTCAAAATGTTATGTGGTTCTCACACGGCCAAGGTTGCAAACTGTAAAAGAAGCTTGTTCTCAATCAGTAAAAGAAAGTTTTCTTTTTTTTGTTGTTTCAAGCAAATGATTTTTGTAGATTAGCTTGTACTCAGTCAGTCTCCAAATACATCTCATTGTGTAATTAGCAAGATTTGCCACTTGCTGTTTGGCAGGCAAGGCTATGAAATATGTCATTTCAGCTTCTGAAGTGTTTGTTCTGCCTAAAGTGGTGGAAGAACGAGCTGTTCTGCCATCATGACCCACATCTCCCTCCATAATGCAGTCATTTTCATTTTGGTTGCACAGAAAAATGATCATGATTCCCCTGATATTCCACTATATCAACTATTACCTCACAAGCAACTTCGTGGAATAACACGAAATGTGTGAATACCCAATTATTCATTCAATAGAATTCAACCTTTTTAAATTCAGTTCAAGATTAGTTGGTCTAATTAAAGGTTGAGCTTTGGCTTTAGCTCAACCAATGAATATGACCTCATTCAAATCCAGGTGCAGTCAGTTTCATAGGAGCACACAGCCCTGGGGAATTGCAGGTCATGATGGAGCTGTGGTTTAAAGCTCATCGTAACCTGCCGCCTCCCTCCACGCTCCCACCTCGTCACATCTGGTGGTCTATATCAGGGCTTTCATCTCGGACCTGCAGAAAGTTGAACAGCAGCCCGTCACAGACAAGGAGAGAGGAGAGGAATACAGCAGAAGCAGACGGGACCGACACAGGTAAGTGAAGCTCATCATACAGAGAGCATTTCATTAATGGCAGGTATACATTTAAGTAATCATAAATAAAAGTATGTATTGGATTCAAAAACATCTTCTCTCTCTTTCTGCTACTGCCTTTTCTTTGTTTTGCATTTGCATGTTTTTGTGAAAATGAGTAGGTTGTCTGTGATTTGTAAGCATGGTTGCAGAATTAGCCGCCCATCACAGTCCAAACTGCGGGGCTGTATGCAATGATTCTCTAGCTGTGGAGAGCCAAGGGCCTCCGCTGCTGGTCGATGCCTGGTTAGTCCCCACTTTCTTTGGGCTCATCATGCTGGTTGGTCTGGTTGGGAACTCACTGGTCATCCATGTGGTCACCAAGCATCAGCAGATGAAGACTGTCACCAACTTCTACATAGGTAAAATCTCTGAAAGGCAGCAGGTTTGTGTGTCCCTCAGTGTTTTCAGCTACTTTACTTGGGTTGGTCCTTTTATGAAATTCTGTGTAGCAGTTTTGATGGGTTTGAAATATATCTAGACTTTTTTTCTTTTGTATGTGCAAGAAGTAATAATAAATCCTAGGACAATTCAACTGGCAGAGCAGTTTGAACATGAAAATGTGACATATTTGCCAAGGCAAAGCCTTCAACATCTGCCAGTTTTACTGAATGCATCTCATGTAAACATATCTTCATTTTCTTTTGTGTGTTTAGAGAGAAAATGTTCTTGTTTTCTTTCAGTAAATCTTGCTACGACTGATATCTTGTTTCTGGTTTGCTGTGTGCCCTTCACTGCCACACTGTACCCACTACCCAGCTGGATTTTTGGAGAGTTTATGTGTCGTCTGGTTAACTATCTTCAACAAGTGAGACACACACACAAGCTAACACATTAATGCATGCACGTGCCTGTATGTACTGAATTTTAAAGTTAATATATTGTAATATATTGGATAATAAACAGTATACTCCAAATTTTACAATATGTAAAATGCATGTTTTTTTATTTTCTTCTTTTACAAGACAAAGATTCCAGATCTGGGATTCAGTTTTCTGCAAAAATATCTTACGTTGCATTTTCAGCTGTTTCTCTTATACTGAATTATAGTTGCAGACATATTGACTTCCAATTGAGTTTCAGTGATTAAGTGGATTTATTCAATCTCTTTTTATTTCAAAATGGAGAATTAAATACAGTGCTAGAAAGAAATGAAGAGCTTATCAGCATTCTGTGGAACTGAAATGGGAATATACAGTGGCAACCACTATCTGAGCAAAAATCAGAAGAACTTAAAGCAAAGAGATTATCTTCGCTCCTTTAACTGTAAAGTATTTAATGAAGGAAAACTGAATACAAAATACCTGAATAACACGCTATCATTCAAAGGAAAGACATTTAGGAATGAGTGAAACATTTAGCAGCACTTTGTCGGTTTATGGACTAATTTGCACAATAAAACAGAAACAAACCTGTTGTATATGACAGTATATGTCCATGACACCGTGTGTGTGTTTCAGGTGACTGCACAGGCAACCTGCATCACTCTGTCTGCTATGAGTGTGGACCGCTGCTATGTGACTGTCTATCCCCTCCAGTCCCTCCGACACCGCACACCTCGCATGGCTCTGGCTGCCTCCGTATCTATCTGGATAGGTGCGTTGCAAATACTTCCAACAATTGTTCTGGCACTAAATCATTGGAAACATCTCCATGCTTTTGGGCGCCTTTCAGCATTTCCTTCAACAAACATTTTGGAAGTCTCTCATGTCCTGTGTCCTATCCAGGCTCTTTGCTTCTGTCCATCCCTGTGGCTGTGTACCAGCGTCTGGAGTCAGGATACTGGTTTGGCCCTCAGACGTACTGCAGCGAGGTCTTCCCCTCTGCCCACCTCCAGAAAACCTTCATCATCTACAGCTTTCTGGCCGTCTACCTCCTCCCCCTGCTTACCATCATCGCCTGTTACGCCTTCATGCTCAAGCGCATGGGTCAGCCCAGCGTGCACCCCATCGACAGCAGCTACCAAGTCAGGAGATTTCTTTTCTGTTTTGCAAAAACTCAAATTGTGTCTGTTCCTTTCAAAGACGTGACAAAGTCTGCTTTACTCCAGCTCCAGGCTCAGGCAGAGCGAGCAGCAGCAGTGCGCGCGCGAGTGTCCCGCATGGTGGTGGTGATGGTGGTCCTGTTCCTCATCTGCTGGGGGCCCATCCAGGTCTGCATCCTGCTGCAAGCTTTTGGCCTTCGCAGTTACATTCTATACAAGGTGAGCTTTTCTACAAGATAAATAACGCTGTTACTTTGACCTCATTAACAGATAATGAAACCTAACCTGGTGTAACTAGACAGATTGAAGTGGAAATTATAGATTCTTTTAGCCCACATTTAATATTTTCTTCATTTTCTTTCTTTTTTTTAACAAGCCTGCTACTTGAATATATATTTTTTCTCATTTATGCAATCAGACTTACAACATCATCTTTTAGAGAGTAGCCTGAAATTGATCTTTTCCCTTTGATGTTGTATGAACACAACTGTAAAAAGTCAATAATGAAAAAAACCCTTTCTAATTCAAAAATTATACATCAAGTTCTGAAACTGAGAATGCTCTGTTGTTTAGAAATATTTTCTCAATTTAATTTCAGCAGCCAATGTAAAAAAAAGTTGAAAAGCGTAATTTTCTGCACTATGTCACTGCTTATCTGAAAATGTTTTGCCACCCTTTTTAATCTGGAGTTCAGCTTCTTAGCATCTTAAGACAGCCATTGTCGTATTATATGTCTGTTTT
>JBBBVU010000012.1:5438817-5465830 GCA_037177055.1 Atherinosoma microstoma
TATTTAGAGATTTCTCTTGATTCTCTGAATCTTTTAATGATAAGTACAACAGATGTTGAAATCAACAAAGTTCCTTTGATTATAATTCTGCAAAATACAGACAGCTGGAACATCCTATTATAGCTGCATTTTGTACATTTTATTCCTTTCAAGGAAGATATTCCCCTCATATGGACCGTTTGGCTCTCTATGATGGACTGACCCGCCTAGCTAATTAAGCTAGCTAACTTAAAGATATTCCAAGTTTCTTAAGCATCGAAAAACTTTCCCAGTCTTTTAGTTGCCACTCTTCCAACTTCTTTTGGTTAAATATTGCAGACAAAAAGTTTAAAATGACACGATTTTTGAGGAGTAAAAAGCAACGAGTGACATAAACTGACTCTCCTTTCTCAAGAGTAAAGAGTGGGTTCATAGCCTGTTTTTTTTTTCCTTCCACAGCTGAAGATTTGGGGTCACTGCATGTCCTACTCCAACTCCTCTGTCAACCCGCTGGTTTATGCATTCATGGGCAATAACTTTAGAAAAGCCTTCAAGCATGCCTTCCCTGCTATTTTTCTGTGGCGCGTGAGAGGGAGAGTCAGGGTGGGAAATATGGATGCAGAGGATGGGGGAGAGATGGACCACCAGGCACCCAAAGAAGAAGCAGAAATGCACTTTCTTTCATCTGGGTCGTAAAGGCCACCCTGACCGTTTGGACACTGTGCCCTCATTGTTTATTTATGGCTTGTTCTGAAGTTGAGAACAACCTGATCGCGGTGGTCTGCACAGACATATAAGCAACACACACAAAGAGAAAGTAGCAAAATGGTATGGTGCTTTCTCATAACTCATTTCTGCACCATAGAGAGTTTTAACATCCAGAAACGACAGGTTTCAACATGAACACAAACATACAGTGTCTGTGCCACATGAGTATTTAAAAGGAATGACTCAGATGGTGCCTCTCGTGACCTGAAACACAATTATCTTAATCAGGTTTTTCTGGATTGGTTTGACTGATGCAGCTAATGTGATTTACTTTAGGCTGGTGAAGAAAACTGTTCTTCATTTGTTAGTGACTGTATTTACAAATCTATGGTAAAACTTAGAATTTTTTCTTGGATTATTTTGTGAATCTTTTCCATTTTATTCACTTTTATCTCCTCTACCTTCTGTGATTGTCAATTTTCCAGACTGTCCTGTAGTCTTTTTGTTTTCTGCACTTTTTTCTTCCATATCTTTGCAAAGCACAGTTTCACATACCTGCCCTTTTATTCATTGTGTATGTATAATTATGGCCATACATACATCTGAGATGGTGTCATTTGTAGTTAAAACTTGAAATAGGTTCAGCTATCTTTTGGCTACTCATGCAGATAATCTGTACTTTACAGCTGAGTTACTTGAACATCATGTGTGGTGTTTGTGTGGTCTCATAGAAATAAAGCAGAAGATAATTGATGAAAAAAGGTTGATAAATTAATGTATTCAATGTTTTCGGCTTCTTAGACCTTCAGAGTGTTTGTCACACATGTAGATCTTAAATGCATAAGGCTTTTTGAACTCTCAAACTTGCTAAAGTCTATAATCTAAAAACTAATACAGTATCTTTACAAGAACTGATCAATAATTTTTTATAACATCCAGATTCTCGCATTAGTGGTTTATTGGTGATTATGTTCATGTGACATCGTGACTATGCAGCTAAATGTTGTTGCTGCTGTTTGTTATTGCTTGAAAGAGATAATTTAGGAGATGGTGGTAGGCTGTAAGGCTAATACATGAACTTGATGTCCTAGAATATCCTACTGTAGAGCTTTATCCATTCAGTTCAGAAGATCTATTTGGTTTCCAGGTCAATTTAACATACAGAATAATGTTTATTCAATAGTTCGCCTGATAATTGCTGGGATAGGTTCCAGCCCACCAGCGACCCTGAATTGGACTAAGCAGTACAGAAAATGAATGAATGAATGAATATGCCGGGATCAGCTAAAAATAAAGTCTTAAATACATGCCTCGTGCTTTTTGGCATGACTGTGAAGCCAGCTTGTACAGTTTCATGGGTTGAATGATTAAAGGAAAGGTTCAAAATAATCAAAATTGAAACTAAGATTCTATGTGAAATTGTATTGTAAAAAAAAAAATTTTAAGGGTCGGCATTTCTTGTGTAATTTTTTACTTTTATTATTTTTTTTCTAATGCAAATGATTAGTGAGTATAAGATGGACTGATTCCGAAAAGATACAAAGAGTCTTGAGAAAAAAGGAATGACATGCAAATGTTTAGTTGCCCAAGATATTTGAGCTCCCATAACGTACATCAAAGTCACTGACCTTTATTAACTTGTTAGGACCTTCATGAGGATTAAGAAGCCTTTGCACTCTTTCACTGTACAGGCACACCTGCACCAATTTCACACTTTCCATAAAAAGAAAAAGAATGAAAATGCAAAGAAGAAAAGCATGGTTTTATCATGATTCTTACAGTATCCCAAACAGAAATATGAAATATGTGGATAGAATTCAGTAGAAGTTCATCTATGAGGCATGGGGGTGGACTGATCATGCTATGGGCTTATGTTCCATTGTTTTGTTAGTTCAAGAGTCCTCGCAGCAGAAGTCAGTTTGTCGTAAATGTTCAACTCAGCTAATTTTGAGCCAACAAAAACCAGTAACAAGCCATCAAAGTTTTCTGTTATAAATCCCAGTGGAGTGACAAGATCATTTGCCTTGTTCTAAGAAAAATACAATCTAAAACTCTTGTCGAACTAATTTTTTTTCCATCCAGTTGAAAGGTGTCCTTTTTTTAAAAAGCTTGTTTTAAGTTGCATTTTTGCTGTGTATACTTAAAGGGTCTGGATCTGGGCTACTCAATTTGGTCCCACAAGGGCCTCAGTCCTGCAGGCTTTCAATGTTTCCCCACTCCAGCACACCTGTGTCAAATTAAATGGATCCAACAGCCAATGAAGTTCTGCACAATGACTCTTTCATTTGAGTCAGGTGTGTTGGAGCAGGCAGACATTGAAAATCTGCAGGGCTGTGGCCTTTCTGAGACCGAATTGAGTAGCCCTGCTCTAGATTTTAGGAAACAATGAACTGATTATTACAAATAAAGTGGCCATTTAATGCAGAAGGAAAAGCACAATTTATACGAATAAACAATTATCTACTTTGGATGATCACCTTTTTCACTGCTGGACACTTATACTAATTGATAATGAGAGAAAAAAACTTGCTTTGAACCAGACAACTACAAGGTACTATTTCAGCTGAGTACAACATTTCATGTTGCATTCACTTGCACTTCGACATCTAGGGTCAACCCAGGTAACGATAGATTTATAGCATAGTGGGGTGAATGTAAATTTGTTTTGCACTTCCAGGCCACCGTAATTCTGATCCTGGTATCCAAAAGAAAGTTAGTCAGATTTTAGGTTTTAAAGAAATTAAATTGTCTACCATCCAATGTGCTATCTGCTAACATGTGCACAGTTTAAAACTTATCGTTTAAGCAATCCTGAGATTTCCAAGTCTACAGTGAAAAAAGTGTAGACTACTAAATGAAATATTCACAGTCAACATTAGTTTGTAAGATAAGTGAACAAGTTTACGAGCGCTCCCTGAACGCAACATTTTTTGTACGCATCATCGGTGACGACCAAGAGGCGAAGCAGAGAAGGACTTCACTCACTGCAGCTCGCGGACGCAAACAATATCCATCTCCTGCTCACATACACTGGTTTTACATCATGGATCAGAAACAAACCATCAACTTTGGCGCAGGACCCGCAAAACTCCCCAAATCTGTAAGTTTATGATCTTCTGTTTGCTGCTGTCGGTCAATAAGCGGAACATCTGCGAAGAATACACGTTAGGAAACCAAATCAAAAAGAAATGTCACCGTTTTTTGTTTTTTGCGGCAAGTTTTAGCAAAAAGTTTTTGATTGAGAGTTTTATTAAAACTCTACAACTGTAGAGTTGTAGACTTTTATAAGGGTTGTCTTTAAATCAGCAGTCGACGCTCAACATTTATATCTCTGTCGTCACAATCTGTCGGTTGTTCTTTTATCATGTCAGACTGATGTGCACTTAGGTGTGAAAGATGACTTGTGCATTGAAGGTTTCACGTTTGGCAGCAGCTCCGGCACAGACTGAAAACTGCGCGTAGAGTTGCATCAGCCTCATTCGTTCATTCATTCATGTGGAAACACTCCTTTGTGCTGTACTGGCAGCAGCAGGATCAGCCTCTAGATGGCAGAAAATAAATCTCAGCTATCACTTATCAGATTTTCTGGTTAATTTAACAACCACATAAAAATACTTTCATCTGGCAGGGCTTTGCAGTTGTCTGCAAAGCTGAATTGTGGTTTTGTCCTTCTCCATTTTTGGATGTTATATAAGCCACAAACAAAAATTGTTTGCTCTGCTGCATGTGGAGTTTTGTAGATTTAAATAAACTCAAAAAAGTTTTAAAAAGCAGTATGTGAACATCCATTATGCAAAATGATAATGAAAAAAGCGATCATCAACTGACATATAGGCAATACCATGGCTCACCATGGCAACAGGATAATGAGGAGCAGAGCTTTTTTTTTAATCAGAGGTGTTGGAAATATAAATGCATTTTATTGTGGACCATGGCAAGAATGCTTAAGACAAAAAAGTAATTGATTTATTTCTTTGTTGTAACAATGTGTCTGCTGCCAAATGTGAAAACCCTTCAATGAAATCTTTGGACTGTTGGAAAGCCTCTTTGGGTTTATTTTAGAGGTAAATTCTGAAATTATGCTGCAGTTCTACCTGGTTTGGTCTGATTTTTTTTTTTTTTTTAAATGGCTGCAGACATATGAATCCCCCCAGTTTGTGAATCTGTGTCATCATTAGTTTTCACAAAATTCCCTTTCAGGAACACCGTGAAGTTTTCCAAAGGGCTCTTAATTTGTTGACCAACGAATCATTAAAGATTTACATTTTCATTTCTTTCCAAGCCATTTTTCAAGGCGAAATATTGAAAATAAGCTGTTCCAAGGTCCTCAGGTTAAACAGTTTCTGGTTTTCTTTAACTTATCAGATAGAAACATAAAAGTTCTTTGTGATGCATCAATAGAACAAGAAAACATCCAAAAATTGTGATTCTTTTCTGGTGTTGTTAAACCCTAATGATGCGTTTATGGTAATCTAATTGATAGATTAATCAGTAATAATAATGAATGTAATCCAGCCTCACGTTAAGCTCCATTTCCCTTCTTAAACCTGCTGATAAATGCATATAATTTGTCATAAAGAGATGCTTAGTATGTGGATTTGTTGCAGGTGCTGCTTCAGGCACAGAAAGAACTTGTCAGCTACAGCGGCATCGGTATCAGTGTTCTTGGTGAGTAAAAGAAACAACAGAAAAGTTGCATTTAAACAATCATATCTGATGCATCCATAGTTTCTGAGTCTCCAAATTCTGGGGATAATTGTTAATGACAGGAGGATTTTATTGCCTTTGTGTTCAAATCAGAAATGAGTCACAGATCATCAGAC
This sequence comes from Atherinosoma microstoma, assembly GCA_037177055.1. Taxonomy (NCBI): domain Eukaryota; kingdom Metazoa; phylum Chordata; class Actinopteri; order Atheriniformes; family Atherinidae; genus Atherinosoma; species Atherinosoma microstoma. The sequence goes on from JBBBVU010000012.1 coordinate 5,444,328, forward strand.
TTCAACAAAATCATAAACAAGACCGAGAGTCTCCTGCGAGAGTTGCTGTAAGTAACTTATTTGACTTTCTTATTCACTGTCTTCACCCTGAACCCGTTCTACAATCTTCTATCTCTGGAAAAACTCCATTTTTCATCCTCACTTTAACATCAACAAGTTTAATTTAACACAATTGTTTGGGTTAACATCAATGTTAATTACTTACTGTGACATTACATTCACACTACTATTGGGTCGTATCTAGGCGTAGCCAAGACACAATATGGAAAATGACCCATCTTCCTCAGGCAGCCACAGAGACATTGCTAAGATTAAACAGTATCAAGTTTTATTTACAAGGAAAATGAGGCGTCACAGTGTCTAAAATAGAGTTCAAGATGACTTCAGGGTGGACCATGGCCCAAATAACAAAACTATCTTAGAAAAACAGGAGGTAAGCTATATTAAATGAGAATAAAAGAAACTATAACTTACTTTCCTAGTCTAACAAAACAACAGAAAGAGGAATCCAAAGAAAATGGCAACCCGCTCCTGTAAACTCCAGGTTAAAAGTGCAAAATGTTTAGTTGGTAGGAGAGAGAGAGAGATGAGTGGAGAGCCAGTCCTCCACGCACTAATCATGCACACCTGATTTAGCATAAATTAGCAGCTTCAACCATAGCAGTCATAACACCGCTTTATCACCAGAACACTGACATGTTTCTGTTTTGCAAACTGGATCTTTGCTTGTTCTGTTTGTGTACAGAGTGTTTTACACAGTGACGTCTGTCTCCACAGAAATATCCCAGACAACTACAAGGTACTCTTTCTGCAGGGCGGCGGGTCCGGTCAGTTCAGCGGCGTTCCACTCAACTTGATCGGCCTTAAAGAGGGCAGGTGCGCCGATTACCTGGTGACCGGCACCTGGTCGGCGAAGGCGGCGAAAGAAGCGGAGAAATATGGCAAAGTCAACATTGTCCACCCGAAGCTGGACGGTTACACGAGTAAGTGTCCCTTGACAGGGTGTCTTAATGTTTTCTGTGTAATTAGAAAATCGGACTAATTGGACTTTTGGCTTTTCTAACTTAGATTTAAAAAAAAAAAAAAAGATTGAAGGGTAGGTTGTTGTCATTCAGGCTGCATTAGGGTAGCCCCTCTATAAAATCTGGCAGCATATCAAGGCCGTTGCGTAATAAACAATAGAGCAGACTACGAGTGAAAGACTCTGGTATGCCAGCAGCCTTTTCCACATGGTTGTGTCTGAGTAGGGTTTTCAGAGAGGCTCTTGGTTTTAAAGTCATGAGAAGAAAGTATGTGAACTCTTTGGAATGATCTATATGTCAGCATAAATATCGCTAAACTGACATCAAAGTTTCACACGACTCTTAGAAAAAATAGATAAAAAGAACCTCGGGATAACTTCTCTCACGTTGGTTAATGTTGATGAGGCTATTAACAGGCGAAAAAATAATGTGAATGGCAAATAAAGAGCAGGCAGACAAAAACCGAAAGATACTGGAAAAGCATTTTGTGGACAAAATGAGACTAAAATAGAACATTTAGATTTTTGTGCAAATGGCTATGTTTGATAAAAGGAAAATACTGGAACATAGTGTCTTGGTCTGGTCCATTTCTAAAATCCTTCAGAAATGTGTTTTTGTACATTCCATAATCAGATAATCTTGATGTCAAGGCCAAACATTTGCTACATTTGCAGCTACCCTGGCCAGTGCATACAAATCCTGCACCAAAAATATCCAGTAAGACAAAACAGCATCGTCATTTTAGCCATGTTTTTACAAGTTGTGCTTGGATTGTTTGAGGTTATTGGTGTTTTGGACAGCTTGGTCTCACAGAGCTGCTGGCAGGGCTATAGTTTATATAGTCTTTAATGGGCAGTAAGTTTCTTACTTCTGTTGTTCTTACGCCCTCTAGAAATTCCCGACCCCAGCAGCTGGACCCTGAACCCCTCAGCCTCCTACGTGTACTACTGCTGCAACGAGACGGTCCATGGTGTGGAATACAACTTCACCCCTGAGACAAATGGGGTGGTCCTCGTCAGTGACATGTCCTCCAACTTCCTGTCCCGGCCTGTGGATGTGTCGAAGGTGAATTATAAAGTAGAATAATACTGAATAAACCCCCCAAAAAACAATCTTTTGCTTGTTTGTCTCTCCAACAGATCATTTATGCGTTCACTAATTTTGTTTTAATGTCTAATTTTGTGTTGTGTAGTTTGGTCTCATTTTCGCGGGCGCTCAGAAGAACGTGGGTTGTGCCGGAGTAACTGTGGTTATTGTGCGAGAGGACTTGATAGGGCACGCTCTGAAAGAGTGTCCCATCGTCATGGACTACAAAGTGCAGGCTGAGAATAACTCCCTCTACAACACACCACCATGTTTCAGGTACACCCTTAGCTGTGTTTTTTGGCTAATCTGATTCATACGGTTTGAGGATTTTAAACATGTCACACTCTTAAATAGAAGATGTTTAATGATGCACGTTTGTCTTGGAATTATTTTCACCATTTTTCATCTGACTTATGTTCTTATTAAGAGTGGACTGTGTAGCTGATCCTGTTTATATAAAGGATCTTTGAATATTATGTTTTACAGTAGGGGAGGGTTTGTGTGATGGACCATTTCTTCCACTTTCTACATCACTTTCTAGACTCTTTACTGGTTGCCTGGCAACCTCATGAGAATACCATTGGACCGTCTAGCACCACAGCTTTTGGCTCATGTGAAGCAAACAGACATGAGAGGAGTTTTGGTTTCTCTCACCTAACAGTCACTGCCTTGTGTTGTCTGCTTTGGATTTGCATTACACACGACTTTGTTAACACACGTCCACCTTTTGGAGCTTTTTGCTGCCATTTGGACTCTAAAAAATCTGTGCAACGATCAGAGATGTAAACTATCCTTGCTTGTGTTGGCATGTTGATGGTCCTTTTAGTTTAGCTATTTTGCAAAAAACATAAAGCTGCTCTGGGGTGGAGTAAAACTAAGTGAGCAATAATACAAATCATTGTATTAGTCAGTTCTGAGTCTAACTTATAAAATCCATGTGAGTCTGACCAAAATCATTCATAATTTTAGCCAAACTAACTAACCAGACAATGCAGTTGAGGACTGAATAACTCCTGCATGTATTAATAGGCCTAGGTGGTCTACACATACTCCAAAAATATTCAAGTGTCAGTGTATTATTATACCCGAATTTCCAAAAAAGCTGCTCTAATTCATATAAACGTTGTTAAAAAAAGTTGATATAAATTAGAGCAGCTTTATTTATTTATGCACTAAACAATCAGGAGCCTATGTATCATGTGGAAGAACCATAAACAGCCACAACAGCCTGGCTCCTCCTTCTCATGCTGGTCACACACTACTGGGGTATGACATCCCATTCTTACACCAGCATTCGTCACAAGTCAGCCAGTGTGGTTGAATTGGTTACTGTGGCAGGAACAGCACGGCCAAGGTCAGGACGGCAGGAAGGTCATTTCATGCCCTCCACTCCCAAATTCTTGGGGTCATCTCTGATAAATCCTTCTCTGTGAAGGCAAACATTTTCATATTGGAGGACAGAGTTAGTTCCCAGACTGTGCAAATATGGGATTACCGATGGTTTCAGAATCTCATCTCAATGTCTCTGCATTGACATTGACCCCAACGATGACAACCTTTGTTTTTCCAGTGAGCGAGATGCTGCCCCACACATCACACTTCTTCCACCAAAAGCTGCTATTGCTGCTTATTGGTGCAGTAATCAGCACAGCCTTCTCTGCATCTCCTCCACACTTTGACCCTATGATCCAACTGTCTTAGACAGAGTCTTGATACAATACCGAGAATAAAGGTGCCCCACATGTCCAGGTTTCAGTGAACATGTCGCAGACATGTGCAGTGAAGGGCCGTCAATAGCAGAATGAACTGTTTGGCAAGTTTTTGGTGGGTGCAAGCTGAAACCCATTAAGACTACGTGTCAACCCAACGTTGATGAAAACATTTTCCAACTGTTGCTTTGCTCTTACAAAATCCTGATTTTTTTTTAACTGTTAACTGACATAATAAGCAGAGGAAGCAGCACAATATCTTCAATCATTTTTCTTCATTTTTTATCATCTCTGTGTTTTTATTTCTTTTTTATTGAGCTATTTTATTTTTTCCTAGGTTTAAGCTCATTTTGCATGCAGCCCCCTCCTGTTACTTTCATACCCATAATCATTCACTCTGTGTGAAGTAAGAAAGAGCAATATTGAAGTTTATATAAATGCCACCATGAGTCCTGCTTAAATTTGACAAAAAAAATCAAATGATTTGTTTAAGGATGTTTAATAATGTTCAGAGTTGATGCCTAAAGATACATTTATAACATAGAAATTGTGATTTAAAACAGAAATGTTGTAGTCACAGTATCTTTTACCATTTTGATATTGTGTGTGTGTATGTGACTGTTTTCATCCTTTTAACTGGGTTCAGCATCTACATCATGGCCCTGGTTCTGGACTGGATCAAGAATAACGGTGGCAGCGCTGCCATGGAGACGCTCAACAAGCAGAAGTCCTCCATGATTTATGACATTATCAGCGCTTCTAATGATTTTTATGTGTAAGTATTACACACAGTCTTAAAAGAAGACATTCAAATAAATGTTTAAGTTTAAAAAATCAATAAATCCAAGAACAGTTATTTCCATTGAAAATAAAGACTGTAGGACTATAACTCCTGAAAGAGAGGAAAATATTGTGCTGCACCCTGCTGTGACTGATGGTCCGAGAGATGGTTCATAAAGTGAAGATGGAAATACAGAAGGCTGATGATTTGGTATCCCAGCAGAATTGAGCACTGTGGCCTTAAAGTTCCCTTGAGGTGGTCATGAGAGTGCTATTTTCACATCTCCCCTTAAAAAAGAAAAAAAGAAGTAATAAAATAAAAGTTGGACAGATTAAAGAGAGGAAAAAAAACAGGAACTACCTGCTGATGTGTCAATTTATTCAGGTGTCCTGTGGACATGGCCTGTCGAAGCCGCATGAATGTAACTTTCCGTGTGGGAAAGAAAGGAGGAGACGAAGCCTTGGAAAAGCAGTTTCTGGATGGGGCATCCAAACGTGGAATGATTTCACTCAAAGGACACAGGTCAGTTTTTCAAACATAAACCACATGTTCTAACAACCAACTCTGAACAAATGTTTTCAGCTTATATAAAGTTGTCCATGGACACCAGCAGATCTTTTTCCATCTCTAAACACGGCAATCTGCCTCCCTCTGCAGGTCAGTCGGAGGAATCCGTGCATCCCTGTACAACGCTGTGACCCTGGAGGACACTGAAGCCCTGGCTGACTACATGAGAGAATTCCTCAAAGAGCACCAGTAAAACCAGCTGAACAGTTAAAGGCACATGATATCACACAGTGGCACTTCTGAATTGAGAGCAGTTTTTTTTCTTTTTTCTTTTTTAGAAAATAACATAAAACTAAAAACTTGTGTAGTTAAGACTCCTCTTGGATGTGCAAAGTGAACCTTCTGAGACTTGCCTTTTCTTTTGTTAGCACATATTTCATGTTCCTCATAAACATAAATCACGTTTGTTACCAGTGATGTTTCAATCATATACATGTTTTTATAAAGAATAACTCTTCTAATTTGTTGACTAACATTTCTTTAATGTACATATTCAAAGAAATTATTGCTATTTGTTAAAAAAAGAATTTACATTCCATTAAATCTAACTGGGATATGCTTTTCATTTCATGGCTTAAAGGCTGTTTTTACGTCATTCATATTTGGTAATTAAACCCTTTATTAGTAACATAAATGAACCAAGCTGCACAGTGTTGGCCTGGTTTCTGTTTTGTGAGAATTTTTCATTCATAATAGTTACAAAATATAGATTATGGTCAAACCTGTACTCAGGAAGCGTAATTGAAAGAAAATGCAACCGGCCGTAGCTGAGCGAATGTTTAATAATTGTGGATGTTCGATGAGCTTACAGACTAAAGAAAAGAAAAGATGGGGTGGAGAAAGGAAGTCTTAACATGAGCAGAAATATACGGTTCATCTTCCTGACATGTAACTGGCAAAAAAAAGGTGATTCAAAACCAAAAATACACACGATCTGCACAAATAACATGCTTTTTCTTTTGGCACCTCACACTTCTGCTATGATGTCAGTTGCACATCTCATCATTATACGGTTGCATCATTCCTGGTGCAACAGAGCTGCAACTTTAAACAAGATGATACACATTTTTCAGCCTGCTGTCATTTTACTTTTCAAAAACTACATCAACTATAAGGACAAGTGGAGTTCTTGCCTGTGAGGTTAAGGAGTCTTTTCCTGCTACTTCACTGACATCACAAATAGCTCAGTATGTAGGAGTGAACAGGTCTCCAAAACATCAGCGGGGTGGCAGGATGGCGAGAAGACTGTCTTCCATCTTGATGTCCAGAGGCCAGTTCCCTGCTGCATTCGTTCTGCTGAGGCAGTTCATCAGCGTGGCACTGAAGTCTGTTTGACCCTGGCTTTCCACCTCCCTGGAGGGGAAGGAAAAGAGACTGCAGGTGGCAAAATGAGAACTTTTTATTAGACATCGGTGATATAACGTGCTAAAGTGGTTCTAAAACTACAACATGTGTACAAACATATTGGTATACTTGGCATGGTGGGATGATGTAAGAGTGTGTTTGCTTCTTTTTTCTTTTTCTTTCTTTTTCAAAAAGCTTTTTATGAGCATCGTAAGAAGCAGCTTCCGACTTGGTCACTTAAATCTATGAAAAAAACTTTATCTAGCCTCTATAGAAACATTCCTTCACAGCCCACCAAAAGCATCAAATCATTTGGATTTGGATGGATTTAACAGTCTTTTCCCATGCTTCCTGAACTATCTATAGAAATCAACTCTCTATCTAAATATGCATACACTGTACATGTGATGGACTGGCGACCTGTCCAGGTTGTAGCCTGGGATAGGCTCCAGCTTCCCCATGAGCCTGAATTGGAATAAGCAGTATAGAAAATGAATGCATTTATTGATATATATGTTACGTAGAAATTGTCATCGGAAAAGGTATAAATAAACATGTAAAAAAACAATCAACATTTTAAAAAAAATAAAGTATGAAGTCATAAAGATTTTAAAGCCAATTAAATCCACAACCTTGGCCAGAATAACGGAGGCAGAACAAAGGTTATGCAGTAATTGATGTAAAATGAAGTGGAATGAGTTGATTTTACACTAGATAACCTCTAGGTGGAAGTGTTTGTCAAAAAATGTTTTTTTTTCAAAACCCAGAAGAGATGTTTTCTTTTTATAGCAGGCTTTTTTCATCCCCTAGATTTCATTAAGCTTTAGTTGCATAGAATGTCAAAAATAGATAGATAAATAAAATCATGTTTCCAAAACACATAGATATGTCAAACAAAAAAACAACTATTGTGTTCATAATTAATACATGAAATAAATTAAGACAGGTTATTGTTTCTCTTTAAACATTAGATTTAGACATAGAAGTAAAATTCATTATTGTTTTCTTGCTGTCATGTCCATATGTGGACACAAAACCCACAAAGACACACTCGGTGGTGGTGAGTGTTCCTCTGATAAGGTCAACTCAGCACAACAGGCAGAAACGTCCTCGTCTGAAGAGAGAAACTAGGATCCTCTCTGAAAATATGCTCCCTGCTTCATAATGTTTATAGGGAAAAAAAAGAAAAGAAAAACAGCAATTGCGTTAGTCTCTCTATAGATCCTTTCAGCACTGAAAATACAGCCGCTTTAGATGCAGAAAAACACCCTGTTTTTTTGTTTTAAGGTAGGCTAGATGATACATTTCCAGGTGCTGGGCATGTTATTGGATAAATGGGAATAATTCCTTGCCAAATTGTCCCAATGCTAAATAAAAGGGATGTTGGTGCATATGGTCTTGATATGTTCTCAATCTTAAGAGAATGGACTGAATACAGCACTGGACGCAAAATCATTAAAGGGATCATTTATATAAAGATACACTACTGTGCAAATGTTTCCCCCTCCACAATCTGGGAGTGTGATCTGTCCCACATTCACTTACCCTTAAACAGACAGAATATGGCTCAAGGTTAAGTTTAAGTTATTTACTGCTGCTTATATGACATCCATAAATAAAGCTACTTGTGGCATTATTACTTAAAGCACCCTCTTTCTCCCCATACAATCCTATAACCTTGAAATGTATGATGGTAAGTGTTCATGAAATGTAGCATCTGAAATTGGGTTTCAGAGTCTAGCGGGTGAAAAAGAAAAAATAGCTTGCCATTTTCTTACTTTCATTTCGAAAAGTAATGAAACACAAGGTAAAGTTGATCCAGCAGTTATTATTTTATATAACATCCCAAATGATTCTTCCCAAAAAGTAATTTTGGCTGTTGGCAAATATCAATACCAAAAGCAGGGGAGAAAGTCTGAATGCTGGTGTTGACTGTGGAGCTCCTGGGAGGGAGATGTTGGACCTGCTGTGAGGGTTTGTGTGCTGAAAGGCAGAAATGTTCTACCAGTCAGATATTGCTTAATGCCAGATCTGACAGTGTGATAAGTCACTGCCTCGTAATTTTTTCTGCTGCTTTCTAACGTGCAGGTCTTTCAGGAACAGCTTTTCTTGTTTTTTTGGCTTTGAAAGCATTTTTGCTCTCATCAGCAGCAGGAACTTCGGTGTCAACCTCATTTGAGTCATCAATAACATTCCCTATGCCTCTGTAGCTGTACAGTAACTTGATTTCGTGGCTGGTTTTCATTGTACTCGAGGAGGTCTGCATTTTCAGCAACTGCAGCACAACAGATTGCTCAACTTTTTTTTTTTTTTTTACCTGGTTTCCTGTGTGCTCAGCTCCTGCAGTCATTTTATTTGACATTTTCAGACACATTTTACATCCACACTGCCTCGAAATAAAGGAAAAGGTGCAATGTTCGAGATAGAATCTTAAGAACTCATGATTATATGTTGGGATCAAGCTGTAGTGAAGCAGTCATACATGAGGCTCAACCAACTTGGGCACAGTTTGGATAAATAATAACCTGAACATGCTAAATTATCATCTCAATTTCACCATAATTAAAACAGTGTTGGAAAATCTGCACATTTGCAATGTGAATAAGTTTATGTTGTGGGAGTATAATGTTTACTATGTTCACAGTCTTCGCTTAGAGTATTAATTACATGCTAAGATTGACTGTGTACATAGTGAAAAAATAAGCTTACAACAATAACTAGAGGAGATGTATTTCTTTGAGGAGCATGTGGCAGATTGAAATGGAGAGTTAAAGGATGATTAATATAAACTCATAATGAGAGGAAGTTGAACATGTATACCAAATTTAATGGAAATCCATCCAATGGCTGATGGTGTAAGAAGAAAAAAATCCAGGGACTCCCAACAATTCCTCCAACTGAAAGGATTATACTGTAGGTTATTTGTTCATAACCTTAGATATAACCCGAAATGGTGTCATGTTAATTACCGCCTGTGAAAGCAGTATCGGAGCATATGTCATTATAAAGACTATTGTTTAACAAGCCACTAAGTCCTCGACAGGAGGAAGTGGGGGTGGAGGGTTTTGCAGTTAAGTGCAGCCATCTAAACCATAATTCCATCAGTAGTACAACAACACTGCACTAAAGCACTTTTCTCACTTGCTGGTTTGGATTAATGTGTTATTTTGTAGAGTTAGGTCCCATTTTACTGGTTGCCATGGCTACATATAAACACAACATGTTACAACCAAAGCTATATTTTCTGGTTAGCAGTTATATCAGATTTAGATTTGGAAAATGATCGTATTCAGGGTTAAAATACATTCTTTTTACGATGCAACCTTTACCATCATGGATGCTGCTGTCACAATCACTAGAAGTCACATATTCATTGAATGTGATAACAGGCTGGATCTGTTTGTATGAACATACACCACATTGGCACATTTTGGGCAAGAAAACAGTATCAATAAATATTCAAATCAATGTGATTTGCTGAGGCTGGACTACTTTAAGATAAACTGTTGCCTGAGAAGAGTGAGGTATAACAAACATTGCAAAGTGACTTGAGGATTTCCATCTCAGTTCAGATAAAACTGACGTCCCTTTGATCACCTAATTATTTTGCTGAGGAGGTTTGAAGAGGATTTGAATTTTGAATCTTATATTTCTAAATTTAAACTCGTTACAATTTCTTTAAGATTAGAAGTTCTACAAAAAGTTTTACAAAAATCAAACATTTGCTTTTAAACATGTTTGATTGAAGTACATACCCTGATCTTTTGTCATGTAAAGCCGTGCTGCTCAGTCGTCTGTAGGGCATCTTCTGCTGATCCAGGATGGGACAAATGTTTGCCAGCAGTCGCTCATTTCTCCAATACTTGCCTCTATTTACTCTGTCATGTCAATCTTTGATTAATAACATAGGATGACCACCATCTTATTTTCGGTTTACTATTTTCGGTCATGTTTTAAAACACACTGCGCTCATGTTTGTGTGGGTGTATATGCAGATATTCATATGCAAATGATCCTCTTCTGAAGCACTTTGTGTTAAACACATGATGGGTCTGTCGTCTGTGCAGACACATAACATCTCATGGAGCTAAAACTTAAGGAAAGAGCTGGTAGCAATCTGCAGCTACACAACAGAAAACATATTTACTCCTCTGACTCACACATATTTGAGATTTTTCATTTGAAGTTTAGTGGTGAAGCTGCAGAAATGTAAGAGTTCATTAGAACGGAGGAAAACAACTCAACTAAAGCAAATACTAAATGAAAAAATGTCCAAATCCAGAACAACTGCAAAAATGAGTGACTTTTAATCTGAGCCAACTCCCACTTCTGGTAAAGCTTTTGTGTAAATCCATCCATATCTTTCTACGTGTAATCCTGCTCACAAACATTTAATATCAGCCACATTATCTTCCTGTCAGATATAAAAATCTACAGCTGTGGGCGAGAACAGCCACTGGAAGGCACAGTGATTTGGGCTCATTATAATTAGGTCTAGACTCTAATAGAGACAGAAAAATTAAAATAGACAATTAAGTTCATTTCAAGTTAATCACAATCATCATCTACCCAAATTTTACAATCATGACAGTCCCCAAGTTGTTTCTTAAATGAAGCTAAATTCACAGAGTCACCAATATTTGGGAAAATTCCTTTTTAAGTGAGCGTTGCTCCGTGCTTTATGTGAAATATTTCCAATCTTTCCTATTAACAATCAGTTATTGCAGTTTTATCAGCTATTCTTTAGACTTTAATGTCAGACTGGTTACCTTTTGGATTCTGACAAGACACCTAACCTCTAAGTAATTTTCCTAGAATTATCGTCCATGACCCAGCTGCAGATCCGCCTCAAAGAAGAAAAAAGAACGTGAAAGATAAGAAGAGGCAGAGAGGCTTTGAAATGCGAGTAGAGTTAAAGCAGAGATGGGAGGTTGTGACAGGATTGTGTGGTGATTCTCGTCTCGTCAAGCCCATTAATGTCGAGGTAATGCCACCGGCAGGCTGCAGTAAGACGGTGATAATGAAAAACACCGGGGAAGACAATATCAAATGGCTCCTCTACATCCTACAGTGGAGATTAGTCTTCAGAAAAGTAGGGTGGCTGAGGCAGGGGAGGCAGAGGCAGGCTTTAGTGCTGCTGATTGAGTCTCATGTCAAGAGCTCCATGTGTGCAGCAGGAAAAGTTACTGTGACAGACATTCTTTATACATTCAGACACACACTCAGGCAGTTCGTGATGCCTTAAAATATGTTTTCTATAGATAATGTATACATGTATGCCACCTTCTTAAAGGAAAACCACCGAATTCTGAATGTATACTTGAACTAGTTTCTTCCTTTTTCATAGAATTGCTTAGCGTGTAACACAGAAACAGCTTTCCCACACTGCTGCACACATTGTCTCCACAGGAGAAATCTGTCCTGTCTGACATGGCTTGTATGCATGAATTATTCACACTTTTTGAATACATGTTGGTTTTATTTTCAAGTAACTGTCTAGTTTTTCTAAAATTACATCAATGGATTTTTTGTCCCTCTGGGATTTATCTGTACGCATAACTTGGTCATATTACATTACTTTATAATATTTTGTAAATTGCTGCTCTTGATAAGCGAACATGAGGAAACATTTGTGGTTATTCTCGGCTGAGTTATTATTGTTTTCTTGTTCAATAGAAGTCCGGCATTCTTCCTCTGTATTTGTGTTTTCTCCACCAACAAGATTGAGAAGGAAATGCAGTATCTGGCTCCGCTAAATGCTTCCTGTCCACAGCTGTTTGGTGGTGCTGCAGTGTTAAATTAATGTTGTTTTATTGGAGCTATTTGGGTTAAATCCTCTTTCAAGCAACGCTAATAAGAGCCCTGAAAGTGTCTCAGAAGAGAAAGGTGATATCAAAACAGTGAGCAAAGTGGCAAAGGAGATTTTGATCACTGTTTATCACAATGAGCATCAGCTTTCACATAAACATGATTGATTTGTAATTGTAAGGGTAACATATGAATTATTGGTAAAACCAAGAGTTTATTCAAATTAAATCAATCCATGCCATGTTTCTGTGCCTGAAAGAGATGAGCAACACGTTTTTAACTGGTCAAACTGTTAAACATGTAATCCGCTGACTGATAGAATACGTACTTTCTTTGTTTTTCTAACACACAAACTCGACATCTAGGAGTGTGGGATTAAACTGATGTTTTTCCTACACCCCCTGGTTAAGATTAGTCATTAAAAAGTACTGTGTCAGGCTTTGGAAACTATTAGAACTTGCTGAATAACCTTACAATGTCAATAAAAATTCTCTCCTTTTTCCATTTTACTGGATGACAAGTCCTGCCCCGTCTGAGGAGGCACAAATGAGACGCAACCACAAAAGAAACCTCCCACTGAAATACAATAGCCTACTTTGAAAGCGGTGCAAGGTGTTGCGAAAGAAATGTGCAATTCATATCGATCCGCACAAGTATATTGATTTCAATTTCAAGGCAATTTCATGATTGACCTTGAGAGCGAGCTGTAGTGAGAGAGTATAGTTTGAGAAGACGACAGAGAGCTCCATCACCCCCACAGCTCATTTAAGTCTAAATAAGACAGGGCTATTGGTGGGTTAAAAACAGTCTCAAACGAGGATGGACGTTTTCAAAAACTGATGGTGACTGAAAGAATTTGCTGTAATATTTGCAATGCTAAATACCAACATAAGTGGATGGGGCAACAATGCTTATCTGAGAAAACAGCTGGTCAAACACATAAGATCTGTAAAAACAGAAATGGGTTCCTGGTATTTTCATCTTGAAGGCCAAGTTCCCTGCAGCAGTTGCAGCTAACACCTAAATGGACAAAACTTTAAGTGAAGCATGAATAACACGTTCAACATGCTTGTTAATTGATATAAACTTAACACAAAAAAAGTAATGAAATTTCTGTTTACTTGATTATTTTCCCCCCTTAACAATACCAATTGGTATTTCGTATTATTTATAACTTATAAAGCTCATACTTGAGCAACAGTGCTAACAGTGTGTGAGCAGTGCCTTCCAGAAAATGTGTGAAAATCCCCCGCAATACTCAAGCTCACCTGTTTGACTGTGTGGCCTGTTCCACAGAAGCATGATCATTACAAGTTAAACAATATTGTAAACGTGACTAATCACACTTTCCAACAATGTATAATAAAACACCAATTGGTATTATTAAATTGAACAGTATTATTAAACAAACAGTATCAATGTCTGAGTACTTTAACATTAAGACCTGATGGATAATATGGCTTTTGTAATCCCCATGTTTAAAAAGTGTATCAGGTGGAGATGGGTTATGAAGAAAACTAAAAAAATAAACAAACAAACAAACAAAAAATACAATCAGAAAGTAATGAAATATTCAAAGAGCGCAAACATTTCAATGAACCACTTGAACTGAAATGAACTGTCATTTCAGACTGCAACCAACGTCTGATCAGTCTTGATTATGGTTATGATTATGATTTATTCAGACTTGGATAAATTATTCCGTTTGCAGGGATACAACACAAATTTTCCCCTTTTAATTTGTTTAGTTTTGTGTTGGTGTAGCATTGTATTATTTTGTTCAGTAACTGAATGACTGCTACGCAACGACCATTGGTTGTCATGACTTGGAACTCATGCACTTCTTGCATGACTTCTTGTCATGCAAGAAGTGGGATTTTGTGTAGTATGATCACCTTTCAGACATGCATAAACAAATGATTTAAATTTACATGATCATCAATATCTAGCATGTATATATATATGACTATGAATGTACATGCAATATTGCACTCAAACTGAATGAGTTTCTGGTCAGTAAACACTACAGACCCTGTGGCTGGAAAGATGTTGGGAACTTTGACCACTCATGACTCTAATGAAGTGTATCCTGTTTCATGTGGTGCTGTTGTGGTGGTGTTAAAGAATCCCTTGAATACTTTCCTTCTGTTAATAGCAAAAGAGTAATTTGAATCACTTGCTGATTTCCTGGATAAACTGTATTATTTTCTGTACCTTTATGTGCATGTAATATTTTGATTCTTGAGTGTAAACAGACACACTTTTGTTTGACTACTTGAATGTATTTTTGTCTCTCATACAGGCTCAAGTATAGCTGGTAATTAAATTGATATGATCAGAATTTCAGTGTTTTTTCTGCCTCTTTTTGAGCTTGTAAGACTTTATTTAAAGGCCGCTCTGGTAATCAAAAGGATAATAAAGGGAAAATGGGAGGAAGTTGAATAAGAAGGGAACAGTTTTTAATCAGCGCATTTGGTCTTTATCACATCCTTTTTCTCATTCTACACCATGTGCACTTTTATTTTCCTCTTCAATATCATTTGCTTTTTCTCATTTCTCCTCCATCCAAGCAATTTTGGACTCATTTTCCCACACCCTCTTCAGTTCCTTGTATCCATGTCATTTCTTCTTTCCACTAACACCTTCTAATATATTTCCTGTTCAGATGAATCTCTTTACCAGCTTTCCCTTTTCTGTGTATGCGCACCCATCTCCTTCCCAAACTCATTGCTCCGTGAGGCTAATCTTGTTAGCACCAAATGCACCATGTTCCGCTAGCTCCTATTAATTGCTGTTGTGTTATTAATGAGTGGGGAGTCGGGAAATCACTCTTAATTAGCTTGTCTTGTTCACCAGGCATCTCCACTGAAGCGGTGGCAACGGCGCTCAGGCACAAACACACTGGGGATAATTAAAGCACTTCACTTGTAGGAGTATTTATCTAAACCAAAGAGCAACAAGCCGTTCCCGCAATTAGCCTTGTCATTCATTAGCAGCAGAGTGCCATTAATTTAAGTGTTGCAATATTGCCATTTTGCCATTCATTCATTTGTGATACAAGTGGTCTTACCTGCATGTGGCAAAGCCATGCCTCAACATCATTGGGCATTTGGCTTTTTATGGTTTTTATGGCTAAACCACTGACTAGATATGCAACATGATGCTGTGATAAGTCTTGTTATAAAGACTGCAAGAAATTAGATAACACATGCATATTTTGCATCTCTGTATATATATATATATATGTAAAATCAACTTGATCATACCTGCACGGATTAACTTAATTAAAGTCACAATTGAGTCTAATTTAACCTGACACACAGGTGGTTTGTTTCACAGAACAATCTGGGAAGTCGTCTTTCCAGATGGAAACTGTTAGGTAGAAGGCTGGCACATAAAAAAGATACTTGGCAGGTGATTAGAAAAACCATCTGTTGATCACAACCTGAACATCAGCTAGCTCTACTCGTGCAACCGGTTGAAACAAACTCTTGCCTAAGCCACACAAGAAAAGAAAAATAATGAATAATGTTTTCGTTCAGAAAAACTTTTAGCTTTATTTGTATTTATATGTTTCAACTCTTAAAAGGCTGATTTGTTTCCACAGTAACAGTATCTTGGAAGAAGGATTTTATTGTGATCTTAGGATAAAGTCCTCATTGTTTCAGTATCTTTTTTTAAAATAAAATGTCCAATAAATAATTTCTTAACTTTTGGATTTTGTTTTTCTGTTATGCTCCTCTAATAGAGATAAAACTAAGTTATGAGCTATTTTTATATTTTTACATTTTTACGTATCTCTTCTCAAGTTGTTAAAACTTGTTGCAGGCGATAATGTCATTGCTGTTAAAGTAGCCAGGGGCGGATATAGAATATTTTTGATGGGGGGGGGAGGGGAACATATATCGGGAAGTGGCACATGCAAATGAGACCTTTATTCATTTATCTGTTTATACATTTTATTGAAAAGGATCAAAATTTTAGGAAATAATTAGTTATCATCTCATGTAAAAAATAAAGAACATTTTTTGATACCAAAACTCCAATGATATTTATTTTTCAAATCAACTGTTTTTAGGATGATACTGCATTGGATGTGTGATCACCCATGTGATGTGTTGATAAGATGATGCTGTGTAAATGCTGCATTATAATCAAGAACATGATAGTGTTGCTGTAGACCAACATATACATTACATGCTGGATTTTACTACAATTCATTCAAAATAAAGCAACAATAATTCTGACTAAGACACCAAAATATGAACAAATCCCCCCTGTACTGACATCCCTTCATTGGCTGCCTGTTCAACATAGAATCACATTCAAAATCCTTTTACTGGTTTTTAAAGCTGTAAATGGCTCAGCTCCCTCCGAGCATCTCTGACTTGCTCACTATGTCTTGTAGCTGTTCCTAGAATCAGGTCCATGCAGCGGAAGGTGCCTTCAGCTACTGTGGTCCAGTTCTCTGGAATAAGTTGCCTGCTGACCTGAGGTCAACTACTACTATGTCCACATTTAAAACCAAACTTTAAACCTTACTCTTCTCACAGGCATTTTCTTAATACTATCGTGTCCATGCTTGCTGATATGCTCTGATTATATTGGTTTTTATGTGTATTTCTATACTTGTGTGTATGCATGTGTGTACTTGTGTATGTGTATTTTCATACCTGTCTGTGCGCGTGTGTGTGCGTGTGTGTATAAATGTACATCAAGGAATATGTACATATGCATATACTTCTATTTTTATTTTTATTTTTTTATGTAAAGGACATTGTGTTTACATGTAATGAAATGTGCTATATAAATAAGATGTCATTGCCATTCACTTGCATCTGAGGTTTCCCCAGGTAAAGGTCCGTTTACATTGAATATTTAATAGAATTTAATTGCCTATTTAGGCTGGCACCTTAGGGGCACTGCAAAACTTAGCAGACTTATTGTTGATTACTAAATATGCAGAAATGTAACATTTCTCTAAAGGCAAACCTGAAATTTATCACTTAAGGAGAAGTTACGTAGGACTTATGAATACTTATTTGCATTCAAATGGAAACTTGTCTGTCTGTTTTCTCTTAAACAGTATAATTATAAACAGTCTTAAGAATGTCAGGAAATATTGTGTTTTGATTGTTTATATTTGATTAGGACCACAGTTTAATACTTTTTTACAGATGTTATTGAGATTACACGTCTGCAGCTTTGCCCTGTAATAGTAATAAAGTAATATTCTTTGTCTGTTTGAAGCTTACGCAGTCTGTCTTCAGAACTATATTGTGTGTAGAAATCATCACCTATGAGCAAATAGTATGAAAGACAAAGCTGACAGCTTGTCACCAAAAAGAGAAAAAGAAATGAGATGCTGAAATGTTATTAACCTTTGAGCCCCCTGAACCAGGAATGCAGATGGAGCTTTTCTAAAATACTGTAAAGTAGATTCATTACACTCAACAGTAACCCATTCCTAACAATTGCTTTCATGAGACTAAGAATTACAGTTGTCAACAACTAAAGTGGAAAACTGAAGTAATCTCTTGATACTTTTAATCAGCGGGTCAAAATTATTCTAACTATCCAAAAATTGAGCCAAGATGATTTCAAATAATAAGTATATCTATGATGCTGGTACTGTTGTTAAAAGCACACATCACACTGTCAAAATGAAACAATTTATGTTGCTTTTTGTTGATTTCGTTCAGTTGAGTTCAGTTAGGTTCAGTGAGGTTTTTCACAAGAAATGCATACATTTTAAACCGATCCATTCAAACATCCAACATTCAAATATGGCATAAATCAAAATAGGGCTGTTTCATTATATGTGATTTTGAACTATACGAATATCATGCCTAAAATATTACCGATGATGACATAATTACAACATCCCTAAAAAAGATCAAACTAAATTTAGTTTTTGTCTTCTTTTACTGACAATTAAACTCCAAAAAGGTTGTAAAGAGCTTTAAAAAGAGCTCAAATATGTTCTGATTTGAATAGCTGAGATCCAATAGCAACATTTTTCTAGTGTTATCAGCAAAACATTGATTCACTTCTTTTAAGCTCATGATTGCCATCTATACAGGTATATCATGACATTCCCAGAATAAGTTTTTTGCTTTGATAATCTGTCCAGCTCTATATATTTCATCTTGATATGGTTTATATCCACAATTATAATTTTGTGATGGGACAGATGTTTGCAATTTAAAAAAAATAAGATTCAATTAACTGCGGCGGAAAAGCCTTTAAAGAAACAAAACTCTGCAATTCTGCTGTTGAGGTTTTAAGCAGCAGAGAGATTGGGGGGGGGGGGGGTAATTGTGTAATTTTAGTGCATGCATGTGTTAGAAAGACCACCTGTCTTTGTTTCTGCCTGACCCTTTCATATCCATGTATGATGAGACACCAAAGACAAATTTAATTTGCACCTACAGCTGAGTGAGATGAGGGAGGGAACTCTTTTGGGGTCTGACTAATTGTTGCCCGGGGATCTGTGTTCATGTGTGCATCTGTGTGCGAGTGAAGAGTGTTTCTGGGGCTGTTTCTCTGCCAATATAAACAGTTTTGTGGATATTTAATGCACTTGTTTATCTGTGCGTGTCTGTCACTGTGTGATAACAAAATGTCAGCAAAGACAGAAGAGTTAATGAGGCATTTCTTTTGCCACGAAGAGTGGCTCGAACAAGGTGCACACAGTTATGTGGGCCTCATTTCTGTGTTTAATCATGACTGTCATGACTATTCTGCAGCAATAGTGCACAGTTAGAATGGATGTTTTGATACCTCACTGTTATAAACTGACAATTTACTAACGTATTTCATTTTGGATGATTGTTGCATCCCAGATACATGCTGCATTGCACCATATACATTTATCTATCCCAAATTTGTATTAGCCTAATTTTACTTGGAATAAAGTAATCATACCCATTATAGGTTTTGGTATGTGAAAGCGTTGTAAATAAAGATCCAAAAAGAAGATGAGTTGGAGAAGGTAAATGGATAAAACTGAAATAATGTGAAATCAGATATATGTTTACAAAACTGAACAAAACTTTTCTGTCACAGAAAGTTATTCATTCTTTTCACGTGTATTTCTATACTGATACATATATTATTCAATCACAGTGTTTCTTTAAACTTTTTTCTCTGACACCTGACAGCTTCATTCATCTAATGACCTGCGGAGACTGTTGATGTTTTTAAGCAGAGGGTCAAGACGCACCTTTTTAACTTAGCTTTTAGCTGAATATTTCTTGGCTTTCTTTATTCATTTCCTATCTATTTTTATCAATATTTTAGTTTCTTTTATTTATTGCTTTCATTGTACTGTTTTACTCAAATATAAAAGTATCATTTCTTCTTCTTGGGAGGTTTGAGTGCATGTTATGTGTGCATGAATGTATGTCAGTGAAAGTATGATTAGGTGGGTGTTTTTTTAGAACTGTTTATTGTTGAATGTTTTTATGTAAAGCACTTTGTGTTGGTTATATGTATGAAAAATGCTCTAAAAATCAATAAATTTGAATTTGAATTTGACCTATGTGACTTATTTCCACTTATTTAGCAGGATTTAGCTTAAGCATGTGAACATTAGAGGAAGTTAGTTGATTAAATGTCACAGAAAAAACTAAAAGCTGCTGGTATGCAAGACCCCTAAACTTGAAAATGTATTCAGATTAGTAAATATGCTCCTAAAATAAGAGTATTTATGTGCACCAAAATCCATCTGGACCCTTAGAGTTGCAAGATAACTTTTTTAAACTAATACTAAATAAAGCTTGAAATGACTTATGTGAGATTAATACAAAAATATGAATGGTGATTTTCATAAAAATGTTAAATTAAAAATTTGATAATAAAAAAAACCCCAAAACAAAATGTTTTAATTTATATCCACCACTTATTGGCCTGAAAAATATTGCCAACCTTCCTAAAGCAGAAACAAGTGTAACCTATTTTTCTAATAAACAGACCCAGTAAAACCACACTGTTTACTTTGGGTCTTATATGAATGTTTATCTGAAAAAATTAGCAAACACATCATGGCAACTCTAGCATTGTACGCAAATAACTAGTTGTGTTAGGTAACATCTCATTCTTCTATTGAACATATTCAGTGAATGACTGTCTTATCAAATTAACATTAATTTTGTACTTATAATAAGCTAATGTTTACTATACTAAGCTCGGTGCTAACATAGATGCTAACATAAAGCTTTCATATTGCAGAGTGACTAACATCAAGGTTTGTTTTAAGGCGGCGAATGAAGTTGGATGTGGCAGATCCAGGGTTCTGTATTTTTATACCACAGATGTGGCAGTTTGCTGCTCCTCTATTAGTCCATAACATGTACAGTAATTACCCATTGTTTTGTTTTGCTTATAGCACAATTTTCTAGCTTACAGTTGCAAGTATCTTGTGTCTGAACCACATTTCATTCTGTCTGATGTGAAGGAATAAAGTGTTTGGATTTCTTTGACAAATAGTAAGGAAATATAGAAAGACTCAGTAGCTCCTTTCAGGATCCATTTGTTTTGTAAGAGGCAACAAACATTGTTGAAATGATCCAAGCCTCTGACTTTCAGGCTAGCTGAATGTAAAAACATTTAAGAGCCACAGCAGAAGTCACTGAAACCAAAGGATTCAAGTTGAAACTACATATGAAGGCCTTGTGGCTTGATGTGGCACACACATTCAAATGGTACATCTTTTGCTTATTGCAGATAGCACCTTCACAACAGAGACAAAACAGCATGAAAGAGCACACTTAAAGTTAAACATGGAATGACACAACTTGTCAAATATCCTTTGAAGTGGAATCTTATGATTTAAAATATCTTTTCATCTTAGTGAATAAGATTGAAAAAATCCTGGCTAAAAATGCAGTATTAAGTATGTTGTATAAGCCCCAGGCACAAATCAGTAGCTCAATTTGGTAACTGTTTCACAAACAGTCTACAACAAATTTATTCTATCATTATTTCTTTTAATTTTGGGAAGATACATTTTTATATAATTCCTCACATTGCATGTTATTTATTCATTTATCTCATTATGCTCAGAGCTCGCTTAGTAAACATGTTGCAATCTGATTTGATTGAATCATTTGGTCTTGCTTACACCTTTTTTTTTTTTTTTTTTTTCCCCACCCCCTAACCTCCCTCCTCCCCATCACAACCACC
>JBBBVU010000012.1:5480492-5497767 GCA_037177055.1 Atherinosoma microstoma
AGAACCGTTATGTTGTTGTTATGAGAGACAGCTGGTAGATCGCCACATCCTGAGTTTTTTCTCCGCTTTTTTTTCCCACGACAGCAATGTCTTTTTACTGTACTGTTCTGTCTGTGTTCACGCACTGGCTAAACACACAGACAGAACAGTACAGGTGTTCAAAACAGCCAGTGAGTTGATATCCAATTGCTAGTGTGTGAAGCGGTGCTGCAAAGCAAAACAGAGCAGTCACATGATGCAGGAAAAAAGTTGTAAAGAGTGTTACAGCCCTGGGACACTGCAAGGTAATGACAACTACAGGAAAGTGCAGGATTGAACTCAAAATGATTCAGAAGCATGGAGTTTTAAGGATGAAAGCTCATGTAGTGTTGCTTTACAATACTTGTAAACATGTTAGTTGCACTAAAAGTAGCACTAAATTACACTCAAATCATGGAAAATGATATTCCCTCAAAAAAGCTGGAACTGACCAAGGCTCATGTGGCACTACTGCTTCAAAGTTATTTTTGCTGGATTTGATCTGGAAGTAACAGATAAAGTCAGTAACATCAGAATATAACCACATAGGACAGTGCTCGTCTCATTTGAATAAAGCATACAACATTAAAAAAATGTCAGTTCCCTAATTTCAGAATAGCTAAGTTGTGTCAGATGTTTAGGTTAATAATGTAACAGGTCAACCAAAGAAAAAACAAAACAAGATGACAGGAAATATCTCCACTTGTTATAGTGGGGATTGACATATTTCAGTAATTGAATCAACTTCCTTTCCTTACTCATGTAGAAGGGAGAAGAATTATGTGGTGAATATGCAAAAGAACCAGTAAACCAGTATAATACGGATTAGTTTTTTCCTATTAAATTATTTTTGAGGCAAGAAAGCTGCTTTTTTATTCATTATGACTCTAGGTTGTTAAAACTGTTTCACATTTGATGTTTGACACAATCTTATTCATGAACTCTGAATGGAAGAATCCAGGTATGAATTTAGGAATTATATAGGAATGATTAAACATTTTTTGTTTGTTTTTTGTTTTGTTTTTGCATCTCATGACAGGACCAACAATCCTTCATAATTCACATTCTAACCATTTTACAGAACAAAACTTAAACAAGTATATCTTAGAAAGAGGTAATTACCGTCTACATTTTCAGCTGTAAAGGTAATTCAGATGGAAATGTCTACACGAGCTTGTCAGCTCTCTAGATGATTTACACCCTTTGCAACCAGGATGAGGTAACTCAGAGGAGACTGAATGAGAATTTAATTGCAGGGTTGACGGTGCAATCTGTGTACATAATAGCATACTGTTTAATAGGCAATTTCATTAAACAACAGGGGAAAAAAAACATGAGACACCTAGAGGCCATATGGTCGCTTCTGCCTGGAAGTCTCTAAAAAAACACACATAACAGATAAGTTTCCAGATCAATCCCTGTGACATCTTCTTGTTCCATGGCAAGCCCCCACGTGGGGTTCCGCATAATTAAAGCTCTTGTGGATGTGATTGGCCGACTTGAGAATGACTGACAGGACGATGCAGCGCAGTATGTTCGCTTTTTTGTCACTATTGGCTGTCTTTAATGGTCGCTCCTCCTTCAGATCACAGACCATTGGCTTTTTTTTTTTTTTTTTTTGGAGGGGGGCATTTCGCGGAGGAGCCGGGAAGTTGTAGTTCTTTACGGCTGACTCACATCTGTAGGGCTTATTATCGACTAAAACGAATCAAACTACACGTCCCGACGTCACGGTACAGGCTCTTTTAATTGTTGTGAATATGTAATTGCGCTCCTACGACTGGTTGCTTCTAAATTTGGAGTCGCAGGGGCAGCCTGGTACAGTTGGCGAGGTGGTCGCTCGGCCGATGCGGTATGAGGATGTGAACGGTAACAGGGGCTGTGGGAGAGAACAGCCGATAGATGTGCGACAACGGGACCAGCTGGAGTAGCTCAGTCATGGACAAGCTGTGTCACGACGTGCCAAAAGTTGCTGCTTTGTAGGGAAATGCAGAGAAAAACGTGAGATTGGTTGTTAGTTCAGAAGGAGAGGTTTGATCTTTACGCACACAGAACAAAGTGCTGGAGAATTCAAAGAAGACTGAAGCAGCTTCTGCTTTGATAATAAATCTGAGTGGACTTAAAGAACACTCTCTTGTTTCTTTGGCCCAGTCAGGGGTCCAAGGATGTTTCCACTCTTTATGGAACCTGCTCGTTGCCTGTAAACCAGCCACTGACTGACCTTTTTACGCACAGGGGGCGGAAATCTCTCGCATATTTTGTTTTCATGTGGATGAACTTCACACTCATTTACAATGATTCGAGATCTGAGCAAGATGTACCCACCGGCACGGCACCCGGTAAGTAGAAACCGTTCAAGGCAGTCTTTCGAAACAGCGCTGATTAACAGCCGCGCGCCTTGTGCGTAATCAGTTTAGATCAAGTTTCCGTGCCACTGCGCGCTCGCACGGACAATTGCGCTCATTGTTATAGCGCTGCAGCTGTATGTGTGTGTGACTGTTAGTGTGCATGGGTTAACGTGTGAGAAGACTGAGAGGAACCAAAAAGGCCACCACAGAGGTCTATTGTCAGCTACAAGTCCTGCCTGCGTGAGTCATGACTCTGAATTTTGGTGGCTCAGTTCTTGCTCTCTTCCCTTGCACGCTGTTTTGGTTTGGGTTGAGGTTCCCCACCAGCCGGGACAGCCGTTCAAGTTCACTGTCACCGAGTCCTGCGACCGGATCAAAGAGGAGTTCCAGTTCCTGCAAGCCCAGTACCACAGGTAAGAATTTGGATGAAAACATCTAGGGTTTCAGTATTTTTGAGCAGTAATTTATATCTTGTCATTCTTTGTTCACATTAGAGCTGCAGTAATTGGTTGATTAACTAATAATAAAGAAAAATAACGAATTAAGTCATTGTAAATGGTCGTCTTAAAATGGTAAATATGGCTAAGTTTGGATTTGAGACTGTAGGTCAAGTACTTTGGGCTCCAGGAACTTTTTGCTTCCATTTTCCCCCAATACAATGTTAAAATCATATTGATGGAGCAAGTGCTTAATTAAAAAATGTATAAACATACCAATCAGTTGCAATGACACCAATTAGTTATAACATGTAAACAACCATCAAATTAGGCAGAGGTCGAGAAATGTTACAAAAAGACTGATTTCTTTGCCAATGCTTGCACCAGTCATGTATGACTTATTCAGTATGACCAACATATTTGGAAAATACATGATGCAATGACAAGAAATACCAGCCAGAAACTTATCCAACTTATGACTGATCAATGAAACATTCCTATTTTGACATAGTTCCACCATGTCAAGATGCCACAAATGCTCCCTCCTTAAACACTTCTTATGGAGCTCACACACCTGCATTGTAGCCCTTGTTTGTCTCAGGTCCATCTATCACTTGCTAAACACAGGTAAACCCCATCGACCTTGGTATGCATGTCTCTCTCTGCGAGTGCAAGTGGTGTGAAATACTGTTTTACCCGACATGATGAAGTGTGAAATGCGTTGCTACAGGGCAGAACCGTAAGCACGATACCTATGCATAATAATCGCCCACTTCTGGCCACCTTGTAATTATTACCCAATCACCTGGTGAGATGAACCAGTGGTCCAGTTTTCTGGTCAATCCTGGGGGCTGAACTAAGGATAATGAGCTGCATGTTTAATGCCGCAGCACCCCACATCAAACGGTTTCTTACCAGTGAAATCCTAACAGGAGGGTGTATTCGGGGAAAAGGGGAGAAAAAGATTGTATGCTGTGAGAATACACCAAAAAACTAAGAATTATTGTCTTCAGAGATGGTTTTCTGGCTAAGGGATTTCCTTAGAAGTTGGCATTAGATTATTTTCATCCAGTTGTACCAAGACATCTAATCTGCTTAAAGCTTTGATACTTAACTGGTAGTGCCTAGTTAAAAACACATTACACACCTGATGATTTTCTCATAAGAAGCTGAACCAAAGCACTGTGTGGTCATAACCAGGATATTTCCTGTAACCCACAACATTTTTAAGAGTTAAAAGCTTTTTGTGTAAAATGGATTCTCATTACCTGGCTGCTCTTTTTTGTTGATGGTGCAGTTTTTAGCTCCCACTCACACTGTAAGAATATATGATGAGGTTTGTGTGTTTGTCCATCGATCCATTAATTACAACACTGCACCTGCTGTGTAAGTTCCTGTGTTTTTGTGCAGGAGGAAGCTCTCCTGATCCAAACAGCTTTTTTAAAAATAGTTTTTTTAATTTGTTTTTACTTGTTTTGTTCAGTGTGTATATCTAACGAGACAGGATGTAGCACCTTGCGGGCACTGTTGTCTGCAAGTTGCACCTGAAGTTGAGTCTCAGTATGATATGACACATTCAACATCAGCCGCCATTGCAGTTTTTAAAAAAATTTGCACTGATTGTTTGCTCATTCTTTTTCATGAGTTTGATGGCGAGGCAAACAAACGTAATCTTTTATTTCCTGCTTTTTAGTCTAAAATTGGAATGTGAGAAACTGGCCAGTGAGAAAACTGAGATGCAGAGACACTATGTTATGGTGAGTCTAACTATATATGCAGCCATTAGTATTTTTTATGGTAAGACATGTTTTGAGTAACCTTGTTTTTAATCTTGATTTTTTTTCAGTACTACGAAATGTCATATGGATTGAACATCGAGATGCACAAGCAGGTAAGAATGCCTTTATTACTGAAATGTTAAAAGGAAGTTGCTGATTCAAGCTACACTGCATTTTCTTATTCGAGGAAAGTGGACAGAAACAAGATCAACATGAGTTTTTTTGGTTTTAAATTTGTTGATGCTGTTGAATTCTGACGTGTCATTTATTTATCACCACTATCACCCCATTCCTGCAAGGCTCAATAGAAAAAGACAAACTGCAGTCACTTTATGGCAGTTTTGAAATTGAAGTTTCTCCAGGCCTCACATTTTATACGACGTGGTGTTGACAGTTTTGCTGCCCTCTGCAAGACGACATCATTTTAACTATTTTACCCTCTTACCACCTTTGGAGCTTTATGGTCATTCCCTGCCCTTGATATTTTAGCGTTAGCAACGGTAATGGTTTGCAGTGCACTTATATGGCATCTTTTAAACTCAGTGCTTCTTGAAAAAGCTATACTATGTTCACACATACATGTACCAAAGGTGGAGTGAGTGGAGCTGTTGTGCAAAGCTCTGGCCTGCCATCCAGAGCAACTTAGGGTTTGCTGTGTGTAGGGGCTGCGATTAGATAACAACCTGCTCGTCCACCTGAGTTATAGCAGCCCTTCAGTCAAATAATCGTGCATGATGCATGGATGTTTGTCATTTCCTGAGAGGTATTTACTGCTATTTTCGAAGATATTTCCAACATCATCAGAATTTTCATGCAGAAATCATGTTTTCAAATCCAACGAAGGTGCTGCAACATGAACAAACTGTACTATCAGGTTTTCACTCTCTTCTAAAGGTGTCAATATTTTGCTTATATTTGCAAAAATCATGAAGCATTCTCCTAAACTGAGGAGTGGGTGACGGGTTAAGGGCATTTTTACATTCAAATGTTGCGGTATTTGCAACTTTTTGGATAATTTCATGAAGAAAATTGGCTATTTTTGCAGGAGTGACTTTAAAAAAAAAAAACATTCAAGAATTTGAACTCTCTTCACATCTGTCTTATTTTGGAGATTTTGGTTGCTTTGTAAGGGGGGAATAGCTCCTTTTCATGCAGATAATAATTCCATCAGTTTAATTGAACAAGAAAATTGGCTGAAAAATGTCTGGAGCCAACGAGGATTTGGCCTTTAACGAGCCTTTACATTACCTCTGCCTCTTTTTTTCTCTTTTAAACACAGAGTGGCATTAGCATAAATGTCTGCGTTAAGCACACATCAGCTGCCACGGTAAATGGACCACAGCTAACCAGCTACAAATTCATTTCCACAGAAAGTGATGTGTATGGTGTGTGTGTGTGTGTGTGTGTCAGTATGAAAGGAAGTAATAAATGATTGGCCTTTGTCTTGCTGTGCTTATGTGTTTTCTGTAGCTATACAGTGTGTTTGCTTTGCTTTGTGTGTGTGTGTGTGTGTGTGTTTAACAGCCCGTACATACTGCACATGTTTACTCTGTCTGTGTGTGTTTCTTTGTGTATTTGTCTGTAGGCACACTATAGTTGTTTATTTAGTTTTGTATGCACTATTTGTGAATCTGTGCACGGTATGAGTGTGCTCACATTTGCTTGTGCTTTGCTTTTTGTGTTTGATTCTCTGTCTGAATGTGTGTGTTTTCATGTGTGATTGTTGTGCACACACACATGCAGCCTTTTACTAGCACACTAATCAGAGTTGTCTGATGAAATATGGGGTGTCTACTATAAATCCTGGCTGCGTGCTGCTGTTTGTGTGTGTGTGCGTGTGTGTGGATGTGTGTGTTGTGTTTGTATGGGCAAGACAGACAAAATGAGAAGCGGTAAAATGTGGCCTGTAGCTCTGTGTGGTGCCGAATGATTTCTGTCAGGAGAGCAACTCCCGAATTTTTGCCAGCAGTCTGTGTGTGCATGGCCTCATGTGTGTGTTTTAATGCTAGAGTTTTAGAAACAGATCGTTTAGAGACCTGTGTGTTTGGGCGTTAATGCATGTTTTCTGTTGTGATATTCCTTACAGCTCATTGTGTGGATGAGTGGATTTAAGAGAAGAGTGGTGGTGATGTTTCTTGCAGGGGGGTATTAAGGCAGTCAGCCTCCACTACCAAGTGAGTCGCTAATATTGCTTGTTTAGCATTTTCTAAGGGTAATAGGCCCATTGATTTTTGGCTCTGCTCTCTGTTTTATTTACACAGAAGAGCTCTGGTGCCCGGGGAGAGAAATGTACCGACGCTCGTTAAAGAGAAATTGACTCGTAGATGTAGGAGAGGACAGGCTGGGAGGAAGGGAGGAGGGATAAGGAGGGCGGAGGGGTATGGGAGGTGTGGAGCATGGCAGTGAGAGAGGACAGCTAATCAATTGCAAATTAGTGAGGCTGAAAGAGAAATAAAGCAAGCGCAGGATGTGGAGAAAAAGGGGAAGGAGGCACGAGGACAAAGTGGCGAAAGAAGGAAGTAATAAGACATTTAGATACCGAAGACTGGCGCAGATTTCAATGAAGTCTGACAGCTTATTTTACTGCAGCAGAGCTATTTGCTTCTTTGAACTTTGATCAGCAGCGTTTCATTTATAGTTTTCATCTATGTTTTTTTCATGAAAATGCCAAAGATTCTCTGAAGGTTTTCTTTTCCAGCAAGGGACAAAGTAGCTTTTGCTTTTAACACATTTGAAATGATGTACTGGGGCTTAATTGATTTTTAAATAATTTTTTTTACAGCATTGCTTAAATAACAAGAATTTTCGCCGTCCCAAAAAATACAATGATCTTAACTAAATAGTCATCCTAACTCCCCATTTAATTGACACGCAATCATATGTCTTCAGAGTTCTCGTTAGAATTCTGACTTTCAGAGCACTGTGTGAATCTGTGCCACTTTGGATATTCTCAATTCCTTTAGCTTGGTGTTTATGTTTGCGCACGGACTCTGGCCTATGTGAGCATAAACTTTCTGCATCCCAGATATCAATGAATTCCACCAAGTCTTTTGTTGTAGAAATTCTCCCGTACTTCTTTTCTTTTTTTGTAACCAGCCTTATTTTTTACGTCGTCCAACCACTGCCACATTTTTTGTTTTTTTGTTCTATGCATTAGGGGGGGAGTTGTGCCCTAGTGTTTGGGGGGTGGACTTACAGAAGCTGGAGGACCCAGGTTCAAGTACCCTGACTGGCAACAAAGGTGAACCACTGAAGGCTCCTGAGCAAGGTCCTCAACCCCCCATCTGCTCCCTTTGGATGCCAAAACATGACAGTCCACTGCTTTCTAGTGTAACTAAAATTAGGTAGAAAACACCTAATTGGGACTAATAAAGTGTATAATTATTATTAGTAGTCCACATAGCTTCCTCTGTTTATCTTTCACGCTTTGTTCAGCTGCACTTTGTTGCATCAGAACTAAATATTTTACTTAATATAACTTAAAAAAAAAAGTAGTAGTATGTAACTTTCTGACCTTTGATGGCACAGTTACAGTTATTATGTACATTCCTGGAGTGGTTGTTGCCTATCAGCATATCGAGGCTGATAAACAGCATTTTCAGAACTTCACTTCAGCACATCCAAGAACAGCTTCTTGGATGCACCACATCAAACACAAGTAGCTGCATATCAACACACAAATCGTTTTGTATACAAATACAGAGAGAGAGAGAAAGGGACAGAACAAGAGATGAGACAAGAGTAGACATCAGACTGACTTTTACTGACTAGAGAGAGCTTAGAGTACAAGAAGGATGCATATAGCCATTGTTAGGGGCTCACTGAGAAAATTCCTTGGTGCTTCTTTAAAAGGTTGGAGACTTTTTCAAAATGTAGCTCTTTGCATCAACCTGTTCTGTTGTGCAATGTCAAAATAAGTGTTGGGCACGTTACTTTGAAAAAGTTATTAATAATAGTTGCTAGTTACTTCTCCCTAAAAGTAACTGCGTTAGTAACGGAGTTACAGCATTATAAAAATAACTAATTACTCGGTAAAGTAATTATTCTGTTACTTTTTAAATAATTTTCAAATATGCCGCCTTTAACGGAACTTCAGATTCATCTGCATCTTCATTCATTAATAAAAATATAAAAGGCTACATCTGATTAAGAAATGACATTTTGTAGAATAAATTATTAAGAAAAATCAAGGAGACTATCTCAGCCTGATGGATGTGGCTTCGTGTCTCATCCTCCTCCTCCTTGTGTGTCTGTGTGTGCGCTGTGTTTGTGTGTGTTCGGCTGCGCACACTGACTTACCCACGTCTCCCCTGACATTTTACTCTTCAGTAAATCATCATCATTAGTGGGGGAAACGGGCTGCGTGGTAAAAACGGTTTAAGTGAACAGAATCATAACGAAATGCTATATTGCGTCTTCTGCAGACAACTTCCGGCTCGAACATGTGATGCTGCTTTATTCTTAGCTAGCACCCGCTCACAACAGAATACAGCTTCTTCTACTCGAGTCCTCTACAGTTTCAATTGTATCCCTCTGCCTCCTCTTTACTACAGCAGCACAGCACAATATAGTCCGAACAAATGTGAAACTTCGGTTCACCCAAACCAAAAATGAATCTCATCTTACAATAGTAACGCGCTGTCAGTGAACGTCAGTAAAGGTAACGGCGTTGTAACGATGGAAAGAGTAATTAGTTAGATTACCCGCTACTGAAAAAGTAACGCTGTTAGTAACGGCGTTTATTCTAACGCCGTTATTCCCATTACTGGCCAAAATACATATCCAAAAACATTAATAGAAACGTGTATTGTGCGTATTGTATTGTGTGAAACTGTGTATTGTAGCGCTTCCTTCTTGGGTTTAGAAGTCCTGCTTCACATCCACTATACCTCTGTTCAACTAAGACTCTGGAGTTTCCACAAAGTACCAGTCCACAGCACAAAATGTAGCTCAATGAAGGTGAAAAATTGTAAAATTATTACAACTCATAGGCCTGAAAATTGTTACATGCTTACTTTATCACTTTATTATGGGTGTAGTTGTTCCTAACCTGTAGGTTGAGAACTCACACTGGATCACAAGTTTAATCTAAGGAGGAGTAAACATCTGGTCTGACTCCTTGGACACTAGTGTTTGGCTAAGCTTATATGGTAATGTAAGGTGTTGACTTTTTACTTTACGGTGATATGAGAGATTAAATCTCAACGCCAGTTCTTAGACAACCAAGTGTTCATCTTATATCCTGAACCATCTTCTCATAAAGACTTGTTTAAACAGCAAATGCTGCACAACCATCTCTGTATTGTTCCTATATTTGCTCCCTGATTGCTCCCTCTGGCTAGATGATCTTTAGAATATCCTGTAGTGTGTGATGTGCCATGGTAAACTCCAGCAGGAGCTTCATTGTATCAGCAACAATTTAAATCAGTACATTGTTCTTTAGCTTTGCAGAAGGAGCTGTTTGTAGTCAGTCTGCACAGCACGTTTTGTATTTCCTCTGTTCCTCCCCACCAATCTAGCAGTGTCTTTCACACACCCACTCACCGTCACAAGGGAATATAGCCTTTATATGGTGAGGTCCATTAGGTGTATTAGCTGATGGTGAAAAGTGGTGCTGATGTGGTGCTTACAAAGCTCCACTGGGGAGATGGACATTTGATCTTCTATCTGGCCCAATCTGACTCCAGGGTTTCTGCCTGATCTAATTTCATTGTTGTTAGAAGTTAAAGTGAGACTATTTGAAGAGGTTCACTATGTCTCTCTCCCTTTTTCTTTTGACAACATATTTACAGACAAATACTCATGAAAGACTTGTTTTTTTTTTGTTTTTTTAAATAATAAATTAGCTTGCTACTCTGTTAAAATCCAGTAATCCAGCAAGTTCATAGAAAACAATGTGGTTCTGCCAGGTAAATAATGAAAGCATATTCAATGGCAGTTTCTACAGAAACCCTTTTTGTTTGTAAGATTGAGTAGCTTTGGCAGATTGCACCATTTTTTTTGTGTATGAATTTTGATGCCATCCAGCTTCTATCTTCTGATTTGTCTCTTTTTAACCGTAGAAAAATTTCTCCTGGGGCTAACAAATATGATCAGTGATAAATTCACTGCCAGTGATCTCACCTCAGAGGGTGTTGGAGCTTTTATGTGACCACAGAGTCCTCTAAACTAGCAATACGCTGCATGGATCGACCTGGTTAGAGTTCTAACCTTAAAAGACTGTCCAATTATTTCACATTATTTACTCACTGTCAAGCTGATGGCAGCTGACTGAAACAAATTCCACATGTTTGAACAAACTACAGGACACTTTCTGAGGGAAAAAACAGGAGCTTGGCTTTTTTTTTTCTTCCTTTGGTCACTGCAGTGCAAAAAGGCGTGTTAACCAAACTGGCTGACATCCCTGCACTCCGGCCCACAGTCACGATGGTCTGCTACTGATGTAAAATGTCA
Source organism: Atherinosoma microstoma (assembly GCA_037177055.1). Classification (NCBI taxonomy): domain Eukaryota; kingdom Metazoa; phylum Chordata; class Actinopteri; order Atheriniformes; family Atherinidae; genus Atherinosoma; species Atherinosoma microstoma. The sequence goes on from JBBBVU010000012.1 coordinate 5,491,527, forward strand.
GCTGAAATTAGTTGTGTTGCATAGCGGAAAGCACCTCCATTTCCTTTTCTGCTCCAGTGCTTTTGTTTCCATTTTGATGCCAACGTCTCAGGGTCAACTCTTTAAAATGAATCTCTATATACTCAGGTTATTGTTGTTTAATAATATATTAACTATACATTTTTTTAGAGATCATTTCCTTCAACATTAGTTTAATCATTAGTATTGAATGTTTAGTGATTTTTTAAAATTTAAATTTAGTAATAATTATCTGATTATTAAATCATGCCAAAACAAAAGTTAGACATTTACTTAGTTGATGATTTGTAAAAGCCAAAAAAAGAGCAGGTTCTTATTTTCAGCTGGGTTAGACTGAATTATAGATTAATGGTTCTTTAGTTTCAAAACAAATTGAATTAAACATTACTATACTATACTACACTATACTATACTATACTATACTATACTATACTATACTATACTATACTATACTATACTATACTATACTATACTATACAGTCATTTAGCAGGCACTTTTATCCAAAGCAACTTACAAATGAGTACACCAGTGATGCCAACACTGAAGGCAAGATGGGTAAAATGTCTTGCCCAAGGACACAATGACAATTGACAGGGGCTGGAGCGGGATTTGAACCGCCAACCTTCAGGTCAGTGGACAACCTTCTGTACCACCCGAGCCCACATTAACAATCAAGAGTTTGAAGAATGCTTTAAAAATGCTAATGTGCAAGAATTTCAAGTATATACAGTGGTTTGTAAGACATTTCTGATTTCGTGTTTCCCACTTCTGGTCAGCTTACTGCTTTCTCTTAGAGTTCCAGTGTTAACATATCACAAATTTTAGATCAGGCTATTCATTGCAGATTGTAATTTATGCCACTAGATGTCACTATATCTTCAACATAAGACCTTCAACAAGGAAAATTGCACACATTTTTTCTAGCACAAAAGCAACAGTGACAGTGCTTAAATTTGAAAAGATTTAGAGTCACTGTCATGGTCCGTGGTATGATTGTGCTTAAGGAGCTCCAACAGGGATGTTTTGCCTTCAGACCTCTTTTATATGTGTTGAATCCTCATCACTATAATTCAGTTCAGTTGAGATTTATTTGTATAGCGCCAATTAACAATAAAGACACCTCAAGGTACTTTGAAAGACCGTCCGATTCAATACAATTCAATTAAAATCCAATTAAAATAAATTTGGGCTGTCAAAGTTAACGCATTATTAACATGTTAACGCAAATTCCTTTTAATGCCGGTCATTTTTTTAACATGCGATTAACACGGTGTCGGTGTAATTTCTGGAAGAGATGGGGATAGAAACAGACACAGAATGGATCTTTTACACGGATAGTTTAACATTAAAGTTCTGCAAGATGGTTTTCTGGACAAGATTGATGTATTTTATCAACCAAGTTCTCCAGATAATGCAGGAGAAGACGAATCAAACGACCACGGGTCAAGGAATGAAAATTAAACTTAAACTTGAGGTGACAGACAGAATGCCTGGCAACGCTGCAATGCATTCAAGGTAGCTCGGAAATCACAACTCTCACAGTCTACCTCACACAAAGACAATGACAACATTGAAAAAATAAACAAATCAGGATTAATTATCTGTTTAAAATCTATGTTGGCTTCCTAACAGCTTACATTAGTATTATAGTATTATATCATGACAAATATCCTGTTAGAAAATATGATAAATAAAATAAAAAATAAAAAAAGATTTTGCGATTAATATGCGATTAATCGCGAGTTAACTCAGATCTCTCATGCGATTGATTGCGCTTAAAAATTTTAATTGATTGACAGCACTAAAATAAATCCATTATATGATCCACATTATTCCAATATACTGTAACTGAGTTCATTGAAGCCAATTTATAGAAATATTTGCCTAGCTAAGGAAACCAAGATTGCTGCAAATCTTCTTTTTGTTTCAATCCCCCTTCCTGAGCATATACTGGGCAGTGTGTGAAAGTTAAAAGGAAAAAAATCTCCCAGGAGGGAAAACCTCTAGCAGAACCAGGCTCAGAAAAGGTGGCCATCTACCTTGGGAGTGGAGAAGACAGGACAAATGGTTAACAAGCAACATAACTCCAAGACGAGGACATCTGCTGAAAACGTAAAAGAGAAACACAAGTTTAATGACAATAACAATTTCATATATTTAGACATGGACAAAAAAAGAGTCAAGAGGGAACAATGGAGGGAAGCGCTCAGTGCATCAGGGGATGTCCCCCCAGCAATCTACAGCTCCGTTTGCACCAAGGGATCCGACTTTACAGGACGTTATGGTGTAATTTGGTTTGGTAAACCCTGACCTCTGTTGTGTTTCCACAGCCACCAATACCCTTACCTGGTAGGTGGAGTATAAGCTGGATAGAAATAGTTACATCAGCTATATCACATCTTAGTGGTGTTATGCCCAGAAAAGTCCCAGAAACAAATGACGAAAATGCCGGAAATCCAACAGTTTTGTGTTCTTTCTTCTTGGCCTGTGGCTTTAAACAACTAAAAAAATTTACAGTATATTTAAACATGGTGCTGTTTCCACTTTGTTCTTATTACCAAGTCACACAGGAAGGGATGTTTTTTCTTTTACCAATCAATGGATTGGTGTTTTTTAAGGTCTAGTCTTTTGGGTTGAAGATTGAAACCCCAACAGAAGGGAACCAAAAAGTAGGATAAGTTGGATTTGATATTGCACCATCCCCAGTTTTTACCTGTGGCAACTAAAAAAATATGTCCCGTCCTGTACTCACCTGGAAACAGGGCTCAAGTCTATAGCAGCATAACCAAAGGATTGGCTGAAGGTCTCCCTAACCAGCCCTAATTATAATCTTATTCAAAAAGGAAAGCTTTTCAGCCTAATCTTAAGGATAGAGAGGGTGTCTGCTTCCCAAACCCAAACTGAAAGCTGGTTCCTTAAGATAGGGGTCTATTGGAAACTCTAGTAGCAGTGTACCTTTCATTCACTATCTTCTTTAACATCTACTTTCTTATATAAGACAATTGGAAGCACTTCTCTTATTCACTCACTTCTTAAGCTGTGTAAATATTGACCATGGCCATCACTTAACTCTTAGGTTCCCTTGAGCAAGGCACTTATACCCCAACCAGCTGCCTCAGCGGAGTATCTCAGATGCTAATAGATATGGCAAAGCTCCCTCATGTGTGTGAATGTGAAGACAAGACAAGCTCAAAAAGGGCATGTGTACTCAGCACGTCCTGCCTGTATAAAGATTAAATATTAAATGAAAATGTCAGTGTTTAGGTTGTTCAGGTGTGTGTTACAGCTTCACTTTATTGACAGGTAATTTGAAAATCAATCCTTCTTTAAGTCCCCATTTATACCACATGGAAGATGACTCCCTGATAGCTGATACTAAGAGGTCCTGTGCCCTACAAAAGTAACTTCAAATAGACCAAATTCAGATATGTCATTTTAAGATTTGCTTGTTAATGCCTAAGGAGTGAATAAGACTCAACTAGAATAGCACATCTTGGTTGTGCTCTTTATTTATTTATTACCGCTCTCTTTGTCAGCCACAGGTCTTTCCTGTAGCATTGACTATGAACTGGCATAACCTTCATCTGAGTGGATGGTGCTGTGTTTGCAGATTCTTTCCAAATGAAATCAGTTATGTGAAATCCATTTCCATTTTCAGCCACGGACTCCTAGTCTGTAACACAAAACACTCAAAGTCACTGTTAGGAAAAAAACTCAAGATGAACAACAGACACTCAGATCAGTGAGAAAGCAAAAAACTTTGTTTACTTGCAAGGATTTCAAATCAGCCAGGAGACATAAGTTGAACTTAGGTCAGAACAACACCTCTTTATAGACACACCCTTTCCCCAAATGACTTCTAAGTATACAATCCCACCATCTCTCAACACACACAGGAGCTTCTGTCTGTAGTCCCAACTGTCTCACTGACATTACCCCGTTTGAGATGGTTCTGTTTGTTGCACTGGAAAAGGATATTGTCCGTCAGACAGCATGATTGGACAAGTCAGTAAGTCAGTGTAACTGCACAGAAAACAGATAATGTTTCCTCTACACTTACAGGTATGGGTCTCAATAGGTACTCCCCTAAATGATCCACTGGGTTTGAGAGGAATACCCCTATTGGTGACAAACCCCTTTGTAGCCCAAACTTTCACTACAGCGGGTCCGGGAGGTCAACTGGTACCTTCTTGCAGTACGTCAGATAAATCCATGCCGACCTCTCAGCAATCTTCACTGCAGTAGGACTGTTCCACCTTGGAGAGTGCCAATGCTTCGTTTTATCAAGACCCAGTCTCCTGGTCTCAGGATCAGGTCAGCTTCTCTCCTTCTTGAGGGATGGCACTAGCACATCTTCATTTGCAGTTAAGATTTTTGGCATGTAATTTGCAAGTGTTATTTTACCTGTTGGCTGGGACTGCATCAGCTTTGGTAATCTGTATTGTCTTCGTGGATCATCTCAAAGAGTGAAGCCTGTTTTATTAGGTGTCACTTCCATGTAAGGCCACGACAGGAATGCAGAATAGCCAAGTTTTCCCTGTTTCTGCATGACCTTAATGCTTTCCAATTACGTTGTATTGTGCTTCAACAATTTTTTTTTTAAAGTAATAAATCCAAAGGGAGTAAATACTTGCTCTAAGTCTCACTACCCCTCCTGTAGACACATGCATCTGCCATGTGTCTCAACTACAGCAAAATTTGTAAAAGTTCTCTAGCAAAATAAGTTCCTTTGTTGTCACTTATAAATGTTCTCTGCTTCTGATGAGGTCGCTTTTTCTTTAAGCCATTTGTCTATCAGGAATGCACTCTGAAGCTTCCTTTTGTTCTTCAGAGAGCATTGCCTCCTGTTGTAAACTCCCAACCCCCTCCTTCTTCTGTCACTGAAGATCCACAGCAGGGGTGGCTGGAGTTAACCAATTTATTGGCCTACAATATGCCTGAGCAACTCTGCTGTAAAACACATTTTGCTTTGTTTCCCAGTCATCTGCTTTAAGGCAACAATCCACAAACCAACCAATGTTTTCCCAGCTAATGGATTTTAATTTAGTGACATATAATGAAGTTCTCGTTCTATCAATGTACTGGTCCAGAACTCTTAAAATGTTTTGCATATGCTTCATCTTGTCTTGATGTGGGTTTAAAATACATTGTGCAGTGCAGATGGTCAGGTCTGTCTGTAAGCTTGGACATTGAACACACATCCTCAGCCATCTTTCTCAACTCTGTCACTATAGATCTAGGACCACTACAAAAAAGATTTCAAAAAATTATATTATTGTGGTTCACCTGTCTCTTCCAAACTTGGGATCCTCCTTTAAGAGGAATTACACCCATTTGGAATATGCATCAGATCTTTGCCTAGTAAATTACTGTACACGAGAATTAGATTATCAAAGGATGTTCTAGTATCTCATTTGTCTGTAAATCAGTTATTCTTGTTGTTGGGTACCTTAGTCCTGTCCTGTCCTTTGTCTACAATCTCTTGCCGGTTGTCCTTGCGTTCCACAGACATAGCACACATCAGTACCCTTAAATCTGCCTCTGTTTCTCTGTGAACTGTTCCTCTATCACATACAGGGTTCTTTCTCTTAATGAAGCTTCTACAGGCAAGTCATCAGATATTCCATAGTTTTGCTCATAATAAGTCCCTGTAGGCTTCCGTACATTTTTCTTTGACTTAAGAAAGTTTTCTGCATGTTTAGTGTACTCCAGTAAGTCATCTAGTCTTCCAATCTGGAAAATTACATGCTTAGTGATATGAGAGCTAATGTGTGGCAAAGCTCCACTCAAGAAAGCCTTTTTTAACAACTGTTCATAAACACCATGTTGATCAGGGGGGTCAAGTCTTGTCAGTCCACTATTGATGTCAAATACTCTTCTCAGTCTATTGATATAGTCTGTCACTGTTTCATCATCTTTCTGAGTGCACTTATAAATATTAGTCCAGTCAGCTTTTCCAGTCCAGTCTAGTCTGATATTTCATTCTAATTCTTTCAAACAAAGCATCTCTTTTCTGGTTCAAAACTGCATCATCATAGGAAATCAGCTTCTCACCGTATCTGAAGTTGTGGCTCAAACTAGTTGGATCCCGTCACTCTCCAAGAGTTGGGCCCAATCTCAATTCTTCCATTTAGCCCTTCCCCTTACACTGCAAAAAAAGAAAAGTTAGGCGGACTCAAAATTTTAAGGCAACAAACTTCAGGAAAATTTTAAGTTTAGCAC
>JBBBVU010000012.1:5507944-5520553 GCA_037177055.1 Atherinosoma microstoma
TCCTTGATCGCCACCAGGTGAGAGGAATATCCTGATTAGCAACACCACCACACCCAGCTGGAAGCCTGAATACATAACATAAATCACAGCCAAAACACAAACCCTTACATATACATAAGAATTGCAATATCAATATTAACTCTTTAATGCCTGGCCCAAGAAATAATTGGCAGATAATTCCAATTTTTAAAAACTGAAATCTTTATTTGACCCTTTTTAAAGAAGCATTATGTTTGTCTTCTTCCTGCTCCTTTTCATTTGTGGTGTATGAGAGATGAACCAAAAAAAATACCTTAAATGCATTTATATAAACCATGAATGGAATAAATTAATAAATAAAATTTCTACCCTTAAAACTCGGCGCTCCGTGCTCGTTTGATGGCACAGTGACATGTATTATGTGCAATTCTGGAGCCGTCGCTGCCCAGCAACGCCCGAGCCTGAGAAACCGCACTATACAACTTTTTTATCCGGGACGCCATGTGACGTTGCAGCCAAGTTTTGCTTTACGCACCACATCACATGCTAGCGAATGGATATAAACACACCGGCTGTTTTGAACGTGCACTGTGGCTGATTCAGCAAAGAAACCCAAGAAGACATTATCAGACAAAAGAAAAAAAGAGAGAAAGAGACAGAAAATGAGTCAAGATAAGACTGTCTGTTACTGGCTGGAGAGAGCTCACAGTTCAGGTAGGATGCAAGATGGATGCTGAATAAGCTGTTGATGGGTGGCGCATCACTGAAAAAATTGATAAAAGTTCTGTAGTGTGTCTTTAACGTAATATATATAAAAAATAAACAAAAATATTTTGCTTACATGTTCTGTGTATTACTGTGACATTACAGAATTATTATAGTACAAAAGGTATCCACTAGGGGGCACAAGACAAGTATTAGATTGTATTGTTTACAATAGGGTTTGCGCAAAATAAAGTGATGTAATAGGCTTCAGAAACAACATGTATCAGATATAATACTTAAAAGAAAATTGTATCTATGTACATGTATCAAATTAAGTTAAAACTTTTAAACATAGGTGTAAAGTATTGCTTGCTAATTTTGCACTATATCTCAACACTCAAAACAAATCATCAGGTGCTAATCGTACTCATAACACTTCAATTTGTTTCTACTGCCTCCTCCTACCCTGCTGATTTTTGCAGGTCTTTGCTATAAGACAGAGATAACCAAATCTGGACCTCTTGGGCCAGTGTCCTGCAGATTCTCAATGTGTCTCTGCTCCAACACCTCAAATTAATGCGTCATTGTGCAGAACTTCATAGACTGTTGGATCCATTTAATTTGAGTCAGGTGTGTTTGAGCAGGGACACATTGAAAACCTGCAGGACACTGGCCCAAGGGGTTCATATTTGGCGATCCCTGCTATAGGAGCTCAACTCAGGAAGATACATTTTGTAGTTTTTCAGTTTGGAGCACAACAGACTCCTCACTGACTTGAATTTGACATTGAATTTGACAGAGCATCAAATATGTTTCCACTTAAAGTGAAGCAGTTGTTTCTGCACTTGCATCGATACGTAAACGGATGCAGACTTTGAACGTGCTACAACAGATGTGCATCTAGTTCCACTTTGATGCACGCTGCTCCAGGGCTGACAGGTTTGTGCGGTAAAACCAGGTCAATCAGAACTAACCAGAAACAGAACTTAAAAGATACCTATTTGATCCAGAGGCAGCATGCATGGATAGCACGTTGACGTGTGAATGCTGATCTGTACTCATTTTGGTGGATTGAGAATATAAACAAACCATTTAAAATTTGATTATTCATCGATAGCTTTCAAGTCATTTGCATTGAAAATAGATCTAAACAACCTGAGGTGGAAAAAAAAGAAATCAGCCAGAGGGAACACTTCAAAAGCAACCCGATTTCACAGGAAAATACCTGGCAACCCTGCACAACATCTTCACCTTACACCTCAAAAAAGGCAGCTGTGGATGTGATGCTGTCCAGATAGTTTCTTCATGAACTCTAGTTTTGAACAAGTTCAGTTTTTAAACTATTTCTAAAGTTACAATCAGGCATATTTGAAAGAGTCCATTTCAATGTTATGACTTATCTGTTACTTAATCAAATTTCACCATTAATTTAAAAACTGCTCATATAAACTTTATTTTTCTTTCGCAACCTTACAAGGAAACATTGAGTTATACACCCACTTTAGAGCCAACACAGCGAAAAGGATGTTTAAAGTGTAGCATATATCAGATTAATGTCAAACAGGCCTCCGTATAGGTCTTGGCAGTGAAGGGCACACAGGTGGAGGTACAGGAACAAACGTCGAGGTTCATTCATATTCACTGAGGCACTGACAAGCAAATTGTTGTGCCTGTTCAGAATGTCTTTGCACAAAACATTCTTTTCATTGAACCCTTGCAGCCATCTAAAGGCAACCATTACTGCATGTTTTAATATTAACAACTCAACACCACCACACACCTCCACCTTTTGGACTGCAGGAGATCATTACCACTTTGTCATGGCCTCTTTTCAAACTGTTATTTCAGGTTTTCTTTCAGCCTTTTGTAGAAAACCAGAATGATCACTCTGTAAATGATAGGGTAGAATTGAGACCGATGGCATCAGTGAACTATGTTTAAGATGAATTTCTATCTAATTTTTCAGCTGACAAAGCAAATTAAACTATTTAACTTTATATGGGTTCTCAAGTCTGCAATTATTATAACTAGTGATGATAATATCATAAGAGGTTTGACAGTATTCATCATAGTGATGGATCTTTTCTCGTGTGCGTGTCACGTACGGTCAGGTTAGACATCAGTGAGCAGAGGTGTAGCTGAACTCGATGGTCAGGTTCATTTCCACACCTGATAAGCCCTTTCATCTTTGGTTTACTTTGATGTTTTGCGCTCCTGGATGAATCTTGCTGCTCTTTCTCTCTGTCTCGTCTGTCTTCCTCTCTCTTAGACTTTGCATCGCTAGCTGTCTCTCTCCTGTATATCTGTCTCCTTCTCTCTACACACACACACACATCCGTGTCTCTGTGATGAAGAGAAGCTGCATTGTTTTGAAATATGTGAACAAAAAGCAGTCTTGAAAGATGTGGCTACTGTGTCATTAAAAAAAGAACTATCCCAAACATGAAAAATACACCATAGCCCATACGGTGTAAGAATACATTCGGGCACTGGCGTTCTCCGTAAATATTTAAAAAATCTGTGATTTTATTTCTTACACCCATTAGTAAACATGGACCTCAAGCTGCTCCCGCTGACATTTTTCACATTATTTGCAAACCGTAGCGGTGACTCGGATGTATCTCAAGGATTGTTCTCTGATGGCACATAAACAGGTCAGATGTTTATGTCCAGAAACTCAAAGAATAAATACGTGGCTCACAGTAAATTATGTCAGCCTTTTTTTTTTTATCTCAGCCACTAGAAAAGAACTTTGTCCTGCCTGTGTTGAGTTTGAAGGTGTAGAAATAGACAATCTGAAAAAAAACCCATCATTGTCACTGGCCATCATACAACTTCCTGCTGTTTACTAACCCGGTTGTCCAACTTTTTTGTGGTGATAACGCAAAAGTGCTTCATGGCTTGAACGTGTTTTTGCCACCACTGTGCAGTGGTGCTTTGTAAATGCAAGTCTACATGTGATAGCCTTTTGCTATCAGATGCCACTTGGGTGTAGTCTAAAGCTGGGTACAAACAGGAAGATTATCGGGCTGTTTTTGTCCTGATTTCCCCTCTTCCCAACCAAGGACGGCAGACACCCAATTATCTTAAGTCTCATGAGATTATCCTATAAAATCATCCTGCGGTCTGAGGTGTGTTGAGATTGAATTTGTCCCGACAATCGGCTCTGAAACGGGTTGGGGCTGACAATTGCAAGTATTAAGCTTGCTCAATATTTACGACCAAAAATCTTCCTGTATGATGAAATCCGATGACTTCCGAGTCATTACTCTGTGGATTTTGAGGTGGCACGGAATGTAGCCAATCAAGAGAGCGAGCTGACTGAGGAATGAGGAAGCAGGCGCCGGGTTCGCTCCTTTACCGTGAGCTGGACGATGATCCGGGGAGAAGTGTTGATGAGCGGTGGAGGAGTTTGCTGTTTGAATAGAGGGGAGAGGGTTGCTGGTGCCAAACAAAACAAAACAAAAAAGGCATTGATCTTTCAGGGCGAATTGATCACAAAAATAATAAAAAGTTATTAATAAAGCCACACACCAACAGTATTTGTGAAGTATTTATCAGTATCTAAGTTTATCTGCAAACCGCCTCAGATTTATTTGTCCCGGTTGCTGCTTCTTTGGTTGTAGCTGCTGTGGTTGCTGTCCAGCAGCTCCAAAGATGGCTCTGTAAGAAGCTCCCCTATGTTCTTTATCCTACATTGCTGTTTTCTTCTTCCCTTTCTGAAGCTGACTGATTATGTGATCTGCAATTCTTTTTTTCCTCCCATCTTTATTGAAACATGGCGTGTAATACAACACATGTGTGAACATTCACAACCAACTAGCTGAGCATAAAGTTCTTCTAAAGTTTGGTTTTTGTTTTTATTTATTGAAACATAATACAGTGGTCTGGTGTTCACGTGAACCCAGCATTTGCCCACTGATGATGTCACTGTTTGGGAAGAGGAATCTTTTTTTTTTGGTGCTCGTTGAAAACCAACTTTTCAGGTTCCGGACCAACTTTTTGTCTTTTTTTAACCATACCATCCAGTTTAAAATTTGATTCAGGAATCAGAAACAATCCAGTGCCCGGCCAGTGTGAAATGATTATTTCTGAATCAAACTAACTTTGGCATCATGCTAGTGTTCAACCAATCAGCTTATAGTGTAAGTATAGCATCATCTTCTTATTCACTGTGTGCACTGGGTGAATAACCAAAATCATTCATTTTTTGTGGGGTGAGATCAACACAGATATAGACACGTATGCCACAACAAACAAAAAAGGCCATTTATTGCCTTATGTAGCAACAAACATGCCACAAATGTCTTCTGGTTGGACAGTTTTCTTGGAATGATCAATATCAGAAAAAATAATCACAATATTACAATTATCACGACTATGCCTCAAATAATTTAACAACACTGAAAATGTATAAAATCACATGAATGCTCTTTTTAGGGTATTTAGTTTTATTTATTTATATCTTTTGATTCCAACATAACAAAAAAATATAGCAACAAAGTAAAATAACCAAGACGTCTCATTCTGCGTTCTGTAAACAATGAATAAATACGTATTAACTATGTGTTTCTCTCAGAGAAAACAGGTGTAAAAGGCTACAGGATCTCTACCTGGACTTGGGAGTTTTTTTTTTTCTCCTTTTTTCTTTTTTGTAAACTACATCATGAAAATGGTTTTGATAGCTGCCATTTAGAACATGAATAATACTGGAACTGTAAAGATAAGAAAGAAACAAGACTATATATGCCTACCTGATACAATTTCTGACAACTTAAAAAAAGGCATCAACGTTACGCTGTATCAATCATGTCTAAATAGCAAAACTAAAATAAAAATAAAAAGTTTTTGAGACTTTTGTTTTTTGCATCTGTATAGTGCAACGTTTTAATGCTGTAAACCTAACCTGAGCTGTAAATGACACAATGACATTTCATTTCAATGTTTCGTTAGGTATACATGAACGTAATTAAACTCAGTTACTGTATTTACCTTTACTTCACCATACAAAGCTGTTTTTATCCTGCAACAAATTCAATGTATTTCCTCCTTTCATTGGAACTTTTTTGTCATGTTTCACAGGCTAGCGAGCCGTCCTCCGCGATGACACCTTAGTCATTTTATTTTTCCATAAACAAATTAATCTCACATTGAATACTTTATCCCTATGTTTGAAGGGAATAACTATTCTTCTGCCCTATTTTCCCATCCCGGCGTGTGTGTTCTTAAACTCATGGAAGGAAAACAAAGCAACACAAGCAATAACACGTGAATATTGTCCAACTTTTTCACTCCCCTATCTGCCAATATGGTTCAGGCGTAATCTTTTTTGGAAACTGACGATATGAAGAGATCTTTACGATTAATTATTAAATCAAGTCATTGTTACATTGCATTTCCCATACTCTATTAAAAATGTTCCTGCCTATTTTATGAACCCAGTTGCTAATTTTTATGTCCTCTTTGAAAAATTATACTAATTTTGTAAATTATAGTCCCATATAGATTAAAACAAATGATAAAGCAGCATATTATTTAGGGAGTGAGTACCTTGAAATAGAGAATCCCTGCAGTAGGAAGGTGTTTAGTGCACTCAGATTCTTCATTCATAATATCCGATTTAAAAATACCAAGGTGGCGACGGTCACAAGACTGTTACTGTAATGGTGACATAGCGCTCTTTAGTGTCCCGCTGTTCGTCCATAGATGTCATATTCTTCATAACCAACTATTAAATGAATGACAATTATAATTTGCCAAAAGTCCAAATATGATTCAAAAGCTCACTCTCTCATATTTCTTATCTGTTTTGTGTTCCAGCATCAGCAGCAGGTGGTGCAGGCAGTGGAGAGGGCCAAGCAAGTCACCATGGCTGAACTCAACGCCATCATAGGAGTGGGTGTATTGCACACACGAGCACACACTTAGTTAAACAGAAGATTTTTCTGGCCGACAGATTAATAGAGAAATAACGAGTAGTGGAAAGGGGAGTTAAACATCCCTGCTGAAGGACGTGCAGGATGAATGATTGAATCAAATGCATTTACAAAAGGAGAGTTTAGTAACACTTTTTTTTATTTATCAAAGGCCATTTTCAACATTTTTAAATTCAGTGAGTTTTTATCGGGACACTGGGTCAAGTTTTTAAACGATGTGAAAAAGCATGTCTTACATTTCAATGAGATCATCTTGTAAAAGGGTTATAAATGGTTGGGTATTTCTACAAGAAAAACAAAAAAAACAAAACACCCCACCTCTGTGCAAGACATCATGCCTCAAGTCATGAAACAATATTGGAATTATCCTCAGATATACAACTTTAATCAGTCTGAAGGCTAAATGTTTCAAGTACCATGTGCCTTATATGACCCCCTCCCAATATTCAAGTCTTAATCTGTGTGTCTGTGTGTGTGCTTCAGCAGCAGCAGCTCCAGGCTCAGCATCTCTCCCATGGCCATGCCATTCCAGTCCCGCTCACCCCCCATCCGGCAGGCCTCCAGCCCCCTCTACCCCCTGGAGCCAGCACTGCCAGCCTGCTGGCCCTGTCTTCTGCGCTGAGTCACCAGCTGCCGCTCAAAGACGAGAGGAAACATCATGATAACAACAGCGAGCATGCAAGAGGTAAGGCCTGCTCTGTGTGGCTCGGTTTGTTGGGTAGTGTTGAGAATCTTTACTTGTTTAAAAAGAACATCTCAACATGCATCATTGGGTGTGTGTCTGTGTGCTTAACAGTCATAAAATGAGTTTTATTATCAATTTTATAGCGTTCATACTTATTTACAGCCTTTCAGTTATTATTACTAAACATGGAAGGTGACTCATTTTATCTAAAACTCATTGTTCAAAATGAATTAAGATCGGTATTGTGCGAGCTTTTTGCATTACTGACATATCAGTAAATATTAACTGTAGTTAAAAAACAAGATACAAACCAGCCGAAACCTTATGATTTCCAATAATATTCCGAAGTAACTCATCACAATGTAATGAAATTGACACAATGGATGTCAACAAAATGATCACAAACCAATTTTACATGTTAAATAATCACCACTTACGCTGCTGCTTGATAGTTAGTGCTCTGAATGAACAGCAGTTCAAACAATTAAGAACTGATTTGTCATCATGACATTTTAATTGGTCTAATAGGGAGCAGTACACAACCACCAGGATGCCTGTTTTCTCTTGTACACAAAGAACTGCTTTAATTCTTACTTTGAGCTCAAGTATTTAATTACTGTTCATAGAGACTGTGAGTGTGTGTATGTGTATATGATAGAAGCTGCACGTGCCAACACTTAATTACTCTGTTGCAGCATGGCAGTGAGGGTTATTATCGTGCCGTCGAGCAGTTAACCTTGCCCTGTAGCTGCAGTAAAGCTAACAGCCACTAATTCAGGTAGTGCTCGCCGGCATTACGAACACAATCAATAGGAATGTAATTCCATTTCCAGGGAGTTCCTGAGAGTTAATGTGTGCTTACTGTTGTACATTTAGTCATTTTGAAACTGAATTAAATGTCACCTCACCACCTTGATCGCCTTCTCCTTCATTTACATATCTAGCAACCAATTTGGTAGTCGTTAAAGACAGACATTTTTAACTGCAGATTTATTAGTGAGCTTAGTATATTGTTACTTGCTCACTGACAGCTGTATTAAAAGCAAGACTTTATTTTGTAATATCACATTTTAAGTAGCGTTTCTCTTTTATCCTTATGGCAAGAGTTAGTTAAATATGTCCTGCAGAATCAGATTTATCTGTGCTAACAGGATGCTCCTTTGGTGTTTATTGTGTCTAATAAATTCTACTTAAATACAAACATTGAAGTAGAAAACTCACTTTTAGTTGTCCTTTATATGATTAAAATGTTTTTACACTTTTGGTATTGCACTTCATGGCTGTTATGGTTGCTATTTTAAGAAGAGTTCATATGAATTCAGGTGTGCGCACTCTTCTTTAGACAAAGAAACATTCAAAATACAAGAAACATAATCAAAGTCAAAGTAATCACACCTGCTCTAAGCATGTCAGTGTGTATTTGATTTTTTTTAGTCCTTGACAAACAGCAAAGGGCCACAGGTTTAGGATGTGAACCAAGAGCTACTGTTGACAGGACTCTCACCCTCTTTATATACAAATTTATGACTAGTAATTTATGGATATATTAAGTTTTCCATTGTCACTCACCTCTATCACAAAGTTAGGAAAATTATAACCATTTTCTTTTTATGTCTATTTGTGATAATCTGCACCTGGTGTCTGATTCTGATGGGTGCTTAGTTTCTACAAAGTAGTAAACCTTGTATGTTTTTTGTCAACTTTGTGTGTCTTGTGTAGACATGGTTCATTCTTCATGTACTGCTTTTCCCAGTTTTTTTTTTTTAAAACAAGGATTTTAGTACTTGGATGGTATTCATTTATTTAGTTTTTGTCATTTGAAGAACATTTATTTTTTAAATGTCACCTTGAGCTGGTATTCATATTTAAAAATCACATTTTGTAAAGTGTTTGCTGATGTTCTATGAATGAGAAAAGCCTCTGAAGCTTTTTTTAAATTTGGGATCTTAGACATGTATTGTTTTTCTCAACGATTTTATCTTTTTTTTTTATGAAGAAAAAGTAAATACCCCCAACTGCCTGATCTTTTGCTTATTCCTTCTGATTTTCTGTGGATTACATTATGTGTTGTGTAGCTCATTATGAGCTTCTGGGCCATTAGCAGTCCCCTGCTCTGTCTGGTGCTTAGGGGTTGGCTGGGTCAATCAGCAGAACAAATCTAAAGTAGTAACAACCAATTTCACCACTTGAACACAAAGCATTTTTTATAAACAACAGCTATCATGATCTCACAAGTTCCAGTTAAAGGCAGCAGCATTTTGCTAAGTAATGTTTTTTTAACTTACAAAACTTACAAAACTCTGTTCCTCAAGGGCCGCTATCCTGCAGGTTTTGGTTGTTTCCCTGCTCCAATACACCTGACTGAAATTAATGGATCATCTTGAAGAGGTTTACAAGAAACTGTTAGATCCATTTGATTCCAATCAGGTGTGCTGTTGGAGCAGGGAAACAACAAAAACTTGCAGGATAGTGACCTTCAAGGACCAGAGTTTGACACCCCTGTAACTCATAGCAGCAGAAAATGATGTGTTGTCCCTTAGAACGACCTGAGGGCATTTAGTATTACCTTTAAAAGACAGTTTGATACCAAATCAAAATTTTGCAATACTCTATGACACATCCAGGTCCAGATTTAAAGTAAAACTAAATACAGTATACAATGTAAAATCTGGTATTTAAATACGTTAGCATCACTAAAAGCAAGGTATGATTCAACATCAAAGTTAAATATAAAACTTATGCATGATTACCTGACAACTCACATATTCTTGTGTATAGCAAACCTGTAGACACTGGAGCACAAGAGCAGGAAATACTGGTGCAGATGTGAAAATTTGGGCATTTTTAAAAATGTTTTTTTAACATTGATGCCATCTCTTCAGCCATTGCTGCCTATAGTTCCTATATATGGTGATATAGTTAATCTTCCTTCTCGAGTCTTGGTGTTTGGGTTACAGTTCATGTTATCTAACAACGAAGACTTCAGTCACAGTTTGGTTCAAACGAACCCTGGTCCGCTTCCATGAATAGTATAGATTGTTTTGGAGTAGAATGAATGCTCATTTACACTGGTGTGGAACAAACGAGTGAGCTCAGGTCTGCTTTAAAACCGGCTATCTTCATTTAGTTGCAAGTCAACCTTGGTGCAGTTGGCTTACAGTGTGAAACAGACCATCCAGTGAACCAAAGAGAGGAAGTGATGCTTGCTCTCTTGCCTGCTACTCATACTGGCAGCTTAAAAACTCCCAGTTAAAAGCAGAAATTTGGTGTTGCTCCATTGTTTACTTACGGTGAACGAGCTGGCTGAAAGGAAGAATTTCTGTTTGATGAATGGTCACACACCAGTAAGCACATCAGGGGTTCAGTATCTTGCCCAGGGTTACTTTGACATGTAGTCTGGGGAATCAGGATCCAACAACCAACCTTTCAACCTTGGCAGACAACCGTTCTTCCCCTAACCCAAAGCCGCCCTTCAGGTCTTTTAGGTCCTGGCCAATCAATGAACCAGGTTTTCTGCTTTCTCCTCCTTTTGTTTTTCTTGGTCAGAAGTCATTTTGGGCAGCACCGCCCCAAACGAGCAGTTGCGACTGCATGACGCTCTCCAGGCCGTTTGGTTTGTCAGTGTGAAAGTAAACCAAACCAAATGAAGGTGCAACGTTTCTTGGCATTCTCTGCCCAATTGAACCGATATCCTGGTGTGAATGTGCCCTGAAAGTCTAATTCTCTCCCAGAACAACAATGGGCCAAAGATCTCTGGTTAGCCTATGGTTTACTGACACTACACCCCATACTTGTTGTATTTAACCCCAACCGGCATTGACTTAGTTGACATCACTTCCTTTTGGATCTTCAAAAGCTCTCATACAGCACAACTTTGCCAACAGGAGGTTATTACAATGAACCCAGATCCCATATGAGGACCTTACATTTCATCTTTGCCATCATCAGAGAGTGTACATGAATGAGAGAATGAGAGGCAAGTTATTAAAGTTGTAAAAGGCTGTATATTGTGAGGCAAGAAAGACATCGTTTTTCCATGGGACCTGTTAACAGACTGAATAAATGCTTGGAGTTATCTGAAAACGCAAGCAATGCAAGCCTTGTCAAAGCTTTCTGTGTATGTGTTTCACAATCTGTCTGGCATTCTGTGCATGTGTGTGTCTTCTGCTTCAGATATTAAATATTTTAATCAGTCGTATTTTTCTGTCTTTTGTCCTTCACCTCCTCAGACAGAGACTCAGTCAAGGTAAGTCATTTTTCTGTTTTTCTTCCCTCAGCAAAACAACATTCTTGGTTACAGCTACATTTCTGCTCTCTCACCTTCAAAACCCCTTCTTTAAAAATAAATGACACTCTTGCAGTGTTTGTAAAAGAATAGAAAAGCGCTCTGATTAGTTGTTTGTGCTAACAGCCAGAAGTTGGGGGAGGAATGGTTTCTTTATTTCTTTTTACTTTGATTTTTTTTTAAAAAAACCTTAACACACTGACAAATGCCTCAAAATTATATTCTTATAGCTTGAATTAAGTTCATATGCTGTCAAGTCACAGCTTCCTTTATTTACAATGAAGACTAAAGGCCCATTTATGTTCAATTCTAAAGATGGATGCAGAGATGTCTTCTGCTTCCTTTACATGTATAATTTGGTCCATTTCCAGACCGCAAGCGGTTTTGTCCCCCGAAGCAGGAAGTGGAGCAATACCACCAGAAATGACAGTGGGGCAGTGTTGAGCAGTATATGTGACAGGAGACCAGGGAAAGGAACAAAAGGAAGCTAAAATGTATTCAATGGCTACACAAACCACAGCTGTCTATTGCGCTGCATGTTTTTATGTCTCTTTCATGATCTGGTCCAATGTCACTATGTTTGCTATTGTCTGAAACTGACGTCGGAACTTGGAGGTGAACTCTGAACACTGGCCTCTGGTTGATGTATTTTGGCTAACAACCATGCCAACATAAAGGACGCATGGGAGTATGAGGGCAGTGGCACTATAGAACGCTTAAAACGGACGTCCCTATTTGTGTTCATTGAGGGAGCATAAATGAGCCTTTAGTCACCTCACAAATCAAACAGAGACTGCACCATAGAGGATTTTGCCTTATTTCTTGGGTCAGCACTTTAATAATTAAGCAATTTGTCTAATTTGTTTAGATTTAGCAAGGAAAGGACATTTACTGTATATATGAAGAGCTCTTTTCCCAAACGCTGTAAATCCATTTTTACAGTTTTGGGAAAATGACATTTTATACCTAGACCCTCCATAGGTTTGTATGGGGAACTGGATTTTCAAGTACATTTTAAA
>JBBBVU010000012.1:5546821-5582482 GCA_037177055.1 Atherinosoma microstoma
TCTCTCTCTCTCTCTCTCTCTCTCTCTCTCTCTCTCTCTCTCTCTCTCTCTCTCTCTCTCTCTCTCTCTCTCTCATACACACACAGGACAGGACATTATGCTGATGAGCTTTACTGTCCTGGAGAACACAAGCACTACTTACAGTCATAATCTTTACAGTGAATTTAATTCTAGCCTAATCTTTAGTAAACCCTAAACAGTACCGCTTAATCCACTCAGGGTCGCGGGTGGGCTGGAGCCTATCCCAGCAAGTATCAGGTGAGAGGCAGGGTACACCCTGGACAGGACGCCAGTCTGTCGCAGGGCCTAAACAGGGTTTCATAAAATGAATTACTTGAAATTGCCCAGGTAGTCATTGCAAATGAGAATTGGTTCTCGATTGACTTATTTGGTTGAAAAGAATTATACATAAGAAAGGTTGTAGATACGTATTGTTATTTTAAAAGGAAGCACAGCCCAAATTTGGGACGGTGATAACAGACTGTATCCCTATAAGACAAATCAGTTGTAGTGCATTCATAAACCACATGGTGGCAGGATTGACATTTGATGCTTTGGAGACAAATTCCAGCAGGTCATACTTTAATCTATCAAGCCACATATTATTTCTCTCTTTTTCTCTACTTTAACTAAAAACAATATAATCAGTGAATAATAGGTTTTAAAAACTGAACAACCTTCTATCTAACAATCTAAAATATGAACAACCTTGATTTTTATGGACAAGACAAACTTGGGAACATTTTGAAAAACAATGAGTCTCCCAGATTTATTAATAACAACAACAACAACAACAACAACAATAATAATAATAATAATAATAATAATAGTAATAATAATAATAATAATAATAATAATAATGAGCCTTTTGGCATATTTGCTCTTGAAATTGGGAATTGAAGAAAAAAAATACTGATGAGGTCAGGGCTAAGATTTTTTATTTTGGAGCTGTCCACTGTTTTTCAGCCCTCATTAATTCAATTCAGTCAAAAACTTCAAGAAAAGAAAATAGCAAGGAGTTAGCCTACTGCGGCTTTGACATGTAATATTCTTAATTATGAGGAGCAATGAAGAGAGGAAAACCTTGTATGCTGTACTAAAAATGTCTTATTGTTAACTGATATTTCTGGATTTGCAAACTTTGAATCCACTCATAAACTTATTTGATTAAGTATTAAATATGGGTTGAATCCATTTAATATCTTTCCCATTTGGATTTGTAGAGAGACGTGTATGAACAGCAGGTGGCGCTGTAGAACCGTCTTGCCACTCGTGTTACTTGCAAGAAGAAGAGAGCAGTAAGGTTAGCTAGCAAGCTAGCAGTTGAAAATTACATGTTTATGTTGCTTTGAGTTTCAAAATGCTCCTTCAGTCTATCAGACCGTGGTTGCTTCGTGTCAGGACTTATCCTCTGGCTTGCACAAGAACTTACCATGCTGACAAAGTAGCTCGACTCGGCTCCCAGCCTGATAAGCAGTCCTCTGAATATCAGGTAGGTTAGCTTGTTGCTAAAGTTTACTAGCCAAGCTATAATGTTAACGATTAGGGTCTCTGCTAATGTCGGGGATCATCCAGGTGAGGAGAGTCAGAGCTGACGTGCAAGTTTGAAATCACATTTAGGTCCTGTTATGTTCATAAGCACAAATAGATTTATCCAGAAAGACACGTAGAAACTAATTTTAGAGGTCAACAGACCCCAAAGCTAAAAGGTTTTTAAGATGTTCACAAGGACTGTTAACTTTAAAGTCCTTTTAGTAAGGTCTTTGGTGATACACACGCACTAGTTTGAAAAAAGGCCAGCAGTGGACATAAACAACCATAACCTCTCTGACTTTCAAAGTTGGCCTCAGAGCAACATTATTCATGAGAAATATAAAAAGTTTTCACATTGTGCAACTCAGAAGTAATTTATTGTAAACGTTTCCACTTTTAATGCATACAATTATTATCTAGTTGTAATCACGGTGTTCTCATTCAGTAACCCACCAACACCAGGGGTTTAGGCAAACCCCCCTCTAGGATTATTCCTAGAAGGCCGCAATCCTGCAAATTTTGGATCTTTCTCTGCTTCAACACACCCGATTCAAATGAATGAGTCTCTGAACAAATCTTGATAAGCTGTTGGATCAATTCAATTTGAAACGGGTGTGTTGGAGCAGGGGAATATCCGTAACCTGCAGGACTGCGTCTCTCTAGGACCGAACTTGCCTACCTTTGCAAAATACTAACATTAAAAACCGAAGGTCACTAGATGGCACTAGAGACTCGTTGTCTTTTAGACATTTTTTTTAAATAAGTATTTATATAGTCTAATTGTAATTGTATTTATATAGTCTAATTGTAATTGTCTAAAAGTAATTGTGTTCCACATTGATTCATTGTTATTCCAGCAGTGTACTTGCTCTGTCTCAGTCTTCTTGTGACAATTGCAGCTTGATAAGAGAGTATACAGTGGGAACTGGGAAGTAAACTTCTTTACTCCACTTAGTCCCAGCTCTACAATCATAATCTGTCCTATTTTAGTGATGCTTGCCCCCTGAGACCATGACATCTTAAATGTGAGTCAATCACTGTGTTCACTAGAAATAGATTCTAGGTTGGTATCTCACTTCATATTTGGAGGAACCGTGCTAATGATCACCGTTAGGACTGGTTATGTTTTAATTTAATTATTCATCTGTTATTATGTGTTTCTGTCCAGTCAAAATTACTATTGAAGCACATATTATTTTGGAAATCAGCCTCCCTCTGCTGTGCTTGATGATAAGTTGACTAAACTTTCCTCTTCAGATTAAGTTGCATCAGTCCATCGCCACTCGGTGATTAGTAGTAAGCATTCAGACAAAAACAACTATGAATAAAGTCTTATTATTTTTCAGGAAAATTATGAGCGTATGCAAGATCTTGTTGATGAACTGAAAAATCGGACAGAGAAAATTAAATTGGGTAAGTGTGGGAGCATCAAGGGGATGACATACTGCACTGAACATAAATCCATCAATTTGTGTTTACATCCTAGAAGTGTAAATTAGCGTCTGAGCTCAGGCATTTTTGGTTAATGAAATTACATTTTTTACCCAAGCTTATCCTAACTGGTAAAACTGCTCTGTATTCACTGGCAGATGATTAATGTTTCTCTCATGAGCTCTCTTAGGTGAACTCTTAGGTGAATGTGCTAACAGTCCTTCGTAAATTACTTTAAATAACAACCTTTTCCCACTTTATTTGCTGTGGTTAATAGGAGGTAAAAACTAAGGTTTAATGCAAACATTCACTGACTTCACAGTAGAACTGTCTACCTTTGTGTGTATGTCGATCATTTGAGATGATTTGTAAGCTATCACTTTGAGTCAGTTAAAAGTAGATTGGGTCACTTTGATGCATGTTGATAAGTTCAAAAAAAGTAAAGATGGGTTATTTTTATTTATCTATTAAGGTGGGGGTGAAAAATCAAGAAGACTTCATACCTCTCGTGGGAAGCTCCTGCCCAGAGAGCGTATAGACAGACTACTGGATGCAGGGTATGACTTCTGTGTTTTGCTTGGACAGATTTAAATTCATTCCTGCTTTGTACCCTAATTTGGCTCATTATGTACATCCTTTCCTGTAAACAGAGCCAAAAAAAGGAAGGAACTGTCACAGTTATCTTATGAAAAGAAAAGTACACTTCTACAGCATATTTTAAGATGAATTGTAATATTTTTTCCCCCTGTGATCACTTTTGCAGGACTCCTTTTTTGGAATTTTCCCAGTTTGCAGCATATGAGTTGTATGGAAAAGAGGAGGTCCCAGCAGGTGGTATAATTACTGGGATCGGGCGTGTTTCAGGGTATGCACTATGAACTTTTCTGATATTTACTACACTGTTTGCCTTATTAAAATAGATTTAAAACGATTAGTTCTGATATCTAAATGAATAAAAAATAAACAGTTGAATTTGACCAAAATGTGTTAATTAGAAATATGGAATTATAGCCACAATCTCAAGTTTAATTTCACTTGATTACTCCAAATTTATTTAATTTTCTTTCCAAAGGGTGGAATGTGTTGTCGTTGCAAATGATGCTACTGTTAAGGGAGGAACATACTACCCAGTTACAGTGAAGAAGCACCTTCGTGCACAAGAAATAGCCCAGCAGAACCACCTGCCATGCATTTACTTGGGTGAGTATTTCCATATTAGCACAAAAAGAAAAATTGAAAAAGAAAAAAAACATTTCATTCAATACTTTGCATTCAGTATGAATGAAAAGTGTTTCACTACAACCTCCAGAGTTTCAGTCGTTGGTGGAAAGTCGTTTTTAGATAAATAGAAAATATGTATTTCAGTACTGTACGTAAATTTCTATCTTTTTTTTTAGTTAATTATGAAATTCAACAACTTCAGCCAAGTCTACTGTGCCAATAATTCTGGGAAGAGAAAGTCTGTAGTACAGCCAAAGCTCTGATGCTGATAATAATCAATGAGTTCCCTAAATATGCTGATGTACTGATCTCCTTCAGTGGATTCTGGAGGAGCCAATCTGCCCAGACAGGCTGATGTTTTTCCCGACAGAGATCACTTTGGGCGGATTTTCTTCAACCAAGCCAGGCTGTCTTCACAGGGACTATCACAGGTGACTCTTGTGTTTGATGATAACATTTTATTTCACATGTTGAACATATACCACGCTGGTTTAATAAATTGCTTGTCTCCCCTTGGTTACCATTCTTTACTATCGCCTGTTGTCATTTTAGATTGTATGCTCTTTATTGCAGAAAGTGCTGTCTGAAAAATTGATCTCTTACAGCAGGGATTTTAAATTTAAATACAGTACGCTGTTTTGGCATTTATTTGTTTTAAATCCCAGTTTGGTCCTCTTTATTCTACATAAAGAAAATTGTACATTTCAGACTTTTAGAGTGGATGTACTATGTAAAAGCCACACCAGACACAAGCTATCATTTAGAGCTGGGTATATTATTTATTTAAAGAAGACCAACAGGGATCTGTTGTTATTGTACGTGTTTATGACTAGACCTATGTCTTTTACTTCAGATTGCTGTTGTGATGGGCTCATGCACTGCTGGAGGAGCGTATGTACCAGCCATGGCAGATGAGAGCATCATTGTGCGGAAGCAAGGGACTATTTTTCTTGGAGGACCTCCATTGGTTTGCTGGTTTTTCTTTTCTTTTTTTTTAATGATGACACTGAAGTCTGATGAATCATCCATTACATAGTCAAGGTGTTTTTACGTCATGGTTCATATATCAGGATAAAACTTTAAGATGAAGAAATAAGTAGCGTCTCTGCTGCAGAAAAGTGATGTAAAGTATTGCAGGGGATATTTCCTTTTGATAGCGACTTTCTGTTTTGACAGGTCAAAGCTGCTACTGGGGAAGAGGTTTCTGCAGAAGACCTTGGTGGTGCTGATCTTCACTGCAAGTATGAACACAGAATTGTTAAGGCATTTATTGGATATGTGGTATCATGAAAATGCTCTTCTTAACATCTTAAAATCCATTGTAATACATCAGCCTCTTTTACAAAATACATGAATTTGGGTTTCCTGAATATTATTCTGAACCCTTGAAAATAGAAAATGAATGTATTTATGCTGTACTTCTTCACAGTAATGTCATTTGCAAACTGGAATCGTGCAGATAGTTGTTGTTCTGTTATTGGAATTATTTGTTTCAATGTTTTTTACAGAAATGAGAAAAAGACTGCTTGGACTGTACAAATTGGTTACAGTGTATATTCATTTCTCAGGCTGATGGTTTATGTGCTGTATTATCTCCACAGTGATTAAATTGTTGCTTATTTTCACAGAAAATCTGGTGTGACAGACCACTATGCTTTGGATGATAACCATGCGCTTCACTTAGCAAGAAAGGCAGTGCGGAGCCTCAACTACAGGAAGAATATTGAGGTCAGTCCACTAATTAGTACAGTTAACAATTACAGACAAGAAGTTGTGTCTGCACTTTCTGCTTATTCTTTGAATTTTTTTTTTTCAGGTTACTGTAGAGCCCACTGAAGCCCCTCTCTACCCAGCAGATGAGCTCTATGGGATAGTTGGAGATAACTTAAAACGCAACTTTGATGTCAGAGAGGTAGTCATGAAGTGTCCTGCTCAAAATATATGATGGTGCTTTTACATTATGGTTCATTGAGAATCATTTCTTAGCTCCCCTCTGAATCTTAAGTAGATGTTACAGTGCTGTAACTAAATATTGAATGAATTCCAAGTAAAGCAATACCATAAATTTAATTGATTTGTTATATTATTACAAACAAGATGAATTATTTATTGAACACAGACTTAAATTTACCACAATTTCATAACTAAGATTTATGAATAAGACACACGGAAATGGCTTTTACAGGTTCAGAATGCAATTTAAGCAATATATAGCTGTCAGGTCCTTGTATCAGCCTCTGAGTCAATAACGGCTGGCTGGCATCAATCACTTTGTTTTTCTTCTCTCTGGCTGTGTCTGAGCCTTTGATTCTTGATGGAGACTCAGGAGCAGGAATTACTGTTAACTCAAGAGATGCCAAAGTGTTTGTAGTGTAGAACAGTATTGGCAGTTCATTTAGGTTTCTGGATCAACCTAATTACACCATCCTTACTGAAATTTTCAACTATAAAAAGCTCTTGTTCAAAACAACGCCTTTGAAATGATCTAAATAAGCTCACTTAAGTCAAATGTGTTGTGGCGTTCTTATACAAGTGTGTTTTCTGTGACTAGCCTTTCATAAGTTGACATAGTCTTTGGATTGCAGGTCATTGCCAGGATTGTGGATGGCAGTAAATTTGATGAGTTCAAGGCATTCTATGGAGACACGCTTATTACAGGTATTTGAAGCAATATTGTTTTCAATTTCTACAGCATAAAGAATCATGGCTCTGGTTTTTTTTGTTGTGCTACCATTTCATTTCCAATTTGTACCTGTGCAGGATTTTCAAGAATATTCGGCTACCCAGTTGGAATCATTGGCAACAATGGAGTCTTGTTTTCAGAGTCTGCAAAAAAGGTATTTATTACCTAAAACTAATTCAAATTGTCATTTTTTTTTATAGGAATGAATAAATGTGTTAAAACCTGCGTAGTGTAAAAGCTGAGCCCCATCATCACTTTAAAAAGTAAGCATTTATGATTTATGATAGCTGTATGTCAAGGACTTAAAACACAACAGGGAGGGAGTGCAGTTGGTCGTACTCACAGAGATTCTTTGTTGTACAAAACTGAATACCAATATTTTTCTCTTGCCTTAGACTTCATAATTGTTTTGGACTGAGCCTTCACAGTGGAAGCACAGAGTTTCTAGCATACAATAAGCTCTTAAATTGCACTTTGTGTCATCTTGCGAGTAGGTTGATGAATAGAATTATAATAACAGCATTTAGAAACCACGGACAAGGGACAATCATCATTTTCATTCTGTATAATTCACTTAATTTGCACGCCAGTAAGCTGCGAACAGGGCTGAACTTTACACAGGCTTAGCGAAGATGAGGAGCTGAATTCATGATTATAGACTAATAAGTTTTTCCAAACACGTTTTGAATTAGATTACAAGCTTGACTCGGAAAAGATTTCTTCGATCCATTTTTTTTTTCTTTCGGAGGTTTCCATACGACAGCATAAGCCCAGGCTATCTCGGTGTAATTACTGTCAAAAGGGACTGACGGTGCTTCATGCAGACACAGATGTGGAAGAGACATGCTTGAGGGGCATATTCAGGAAAAATCAATGCTGCACCTGCGTTTCAAGATGCATTCGTGAGACATGCTGTCATCACTTAAGACAGGCCTAAGCTTCTGTTAGACTCTCTGTTAGGCTGTTTAAAAGCTTCTCCCCAGATATTTGTGGTGGTGAAAAGGAGCAGTAACAAGGGGAAAAAAAATTAGCTTTCTGTTGTTGTGTACACAGTTAGGAGCAAACTGATGGATCATTTTTCTCTGGGTAACAGTTGCTAATAGTCAGCTGTCTCTTGTATGGGCTCCAACTTCTGTTCACACTTTGCAATGCAAGGCAAGCTGCTTCACTGAAAGGCAGCCCACAGAAGTAGCTGCCAAAATAAAGAAAATACCTGAGTGAATCTGGATATATAAACATTGCACAGACCTTTGTCCTTGTTTTCCTCTTGTGCATTGGCTTTATGTTTTTTCCCTACTGGCACAACTGAATGGCATTCACCTCCATCACATTGAACGCAAAATCTACCAAATGCAAGGACGGTTGATTTCTTTCCAAAGTGATTTATTTTGATCATCTCAGACAGATGATGATTGGAGGTGAGGCTACTGGCTCAATTGTCAGGCAGTTTTCACTGGATTCTTTTTCCACCAGATATCAAGCAATATGTTCAAAAGCCTCTCTTCAGGCAACATTTACAGCTTCTTGTGAGAGCACAAACTCCAGATGTGATCCACTTAGAGCATTTTGAGTGGGCCAAGAAAAATAAATGATTGCCATGTTATCATTTATTTAAAGTAACAATAGCACATGTGTGAGTTTTTACCTCTTGGCAGTTCTCCAGTAAAGGGGAAAATACTAGATGTATTGAATGTTTGATTTTTTTTTTTCAGGGGACACATTTCATTGAATTATGCTGCCAACGAAACATTCCTCTTATTTTCCTTCAAAACATCACAGGTTGGTGTGAATTACTCTACAGCTTTTAAGCTTTTATTTATCTATTTTTTTCCAGTTTTCGTGTTTATTCAGCCGCTTATTGCCAAGTGACATTTGATAATAGGAAAAAAAGATGATATCATAGTTTAAACCATAACTTATCACATCATATGATGTACAAATCTGCCCCTGTCCCTTGAGATAACAACTCACAGACCCAATTTTTTATTTGCTATCTTACTTCTTCATCTTCATTTCAGGCTTCATGGTGGGAAGAGAGTATGAAGCAGGGGGAATTGCCAAGGATGGAGCCAAGATGGTCACTGCCGTCGCCTGCGCCAATGTACCCAAGATTACTGTTATCATCGGAGGCTCCTATGGTGCAGGCAACTACGGCATGTGTGGAAGAGCTTACAGGTATAAAGAAGATCTTTTGCATATGGTTGGGAGTTTTGTTCCAGCAGTTGCAAAACATTTGGAAAATATTCAGTGCATGTTGTTGAGCTTGTTTATACATATGCATCGGTTTCTCTTTAATTATTTGCTTGTCAGAGGAAGTGACCTTTTGTATTTGCAGCAATTCAGCGTTAGAAGCTGAAAACATATATTAGAAGAAAATGATCAATTTGAGGCAGAATCCAAATTTACAGAGAGCTTTAAGCATTTGTTTTTCATATTTTCAGAAGTATTTCATACGATTTATAAACTAGAAGACATATGTTGTTCCAGTCAGGTCAGTCAGTCAGTATTCTTCTACAAAACTTTGAATTCCCATACTCTGACACTTGAAGTCCAAGATTAACCCTTCAAAAGTAATGATTTACTTTTGCAGGTTTGTATTTGGTTTATTTGTTATAAAGGTAATTTATTCTGGTTCAAAACGCATAAGAAAATTGATGATCTGTCTTATTTCACAGCCCCCGATTCCTCTACATGTGGCCAAATTCCCGAATCTCTGTAATGGGCGGTGAGCAGGCAGCGACAGTCCTGGCCACCATCACTAAAGATCAGAGGGCACGCGAGGGAAAG
This sequence comes from Atherinosoma microstoma, assembly GCA_037177055.1. NCBI lineage: Eukaryota > Metazoa > Chordata > Actinopteri > Atheriniformes > Atherinidae > Atherinosoma > Atherinosoma microstoma. The sequence goes on from JBBBVU010000012.1 coordinate 5,556,477, forward strand.
GAGGTAATGACTTACATTAATCGTCCCATCTGTGCTTCACTGGAAAGGCATAAATTGGTTTTGGTTGATTTACTGCCAAAAGCATAAACATTATGGAAGACTCTTTTCTTTTAGTAATGGTGTAACATGGCAGGATAAAATTATATCAGCGTTAAGTGTTACAGTGATGACTTATCCTGAATAATGCAGTCATCAAATAGCTGTAATTAAAGTGTGTCAGGTGTGTTGTTAAGGGTGTATTAACAATGCCTTAATTGCTTCAAAATGACGCCTCACATCAGTGCCCAGATGACATGTATTTTAATGATGTTCAAGATGTCTACATAAAATGGTATCAAAACCTCATTTTATATATATCCTTTCTTTTAAAAACTGAATTAGTCAATATGTTCTGACAGTTGAGATTACAAGATTTACTAAGAAGCATGCTAAACACACTTTTCAAGCCATAAACAAGTCCTCGTTGTCTTAAATTACAGTTAGACTGCAGTTAGAGTGAAATTAAGTTTGATACTATATGCAGATAAATGGAGCTTACCCACTTATTTTGCAGTACACCCATTTCTAAATCTCCTCTGTTGTTCCTTATATTCAGAAGAGTACTGAAAGTCTTTCCTCCCCCTATGAAGTCAAAGACTTGAACGGCACTTCTTTGTCTCTGATTGGGTAGCAGTACTTGTCCTCATTGGATGGGTTGCTTAGTTTTGACTTCAATGTCATCCTGATTATTACAGATTTGTATGTCAACAGAAAATGAGTGCTCCCACTCGTCACTTTTTCTAACATAGGACACATTAAAAAGAACCAGGTGAGAAATTAGGAGTATACCAACCTCTCTGGGCTCCACCATCAGCTAGCTTTGCTATCAGAGTCTTTTACCTGGACTTTTACAGCCATTATTGTAAAGGGAAGTTTGTGACGGGAGCTTATATGACATCTCCTGAATAACGTCTGTAACTTTGAGAACTGCCACAGATTTGTTGAGCGTTTTCATTTCTCTCAGAGCTGGAGAGCAGCATTGTCAGTGCTTTGTAAATTCTTGGCTGATGAGGGCTGTTTGTGTCGCTTAAGCTCGCAGCAATTAGGTTACTGATGTGGTAACTCGTTGGGTGCATTACTAAAGGATTCCATTTTTAAAAGGCAAATATCGCACACAACTATTTCTTCGGTCTTTCACACCAACCTGGTCTTGTGTGGTGTTTTAAAACACTTGAACGTAATGTACCTGTTTAATCATATACTGTTATTCTGAGTTGACTCCAAACTCTTAATTATGTTTTGTTAATTCCTTTGTTGGTACCAGTTCTGCACAGTATCAATGGGAACACAAACACCTGGCTGTGTGTGTACGTTCATTTTCAATGAGGGTACCGTGACAGGGGCATCAAGATAGCACGCTGCTTACTTTTTCTTTACAGGAAAACATACTTGCAGGCCATCATTTCTCACACGGAAGTTCTTAAACTGACAACCAAGAACTTGCAGACAAAAAGAAATGAAACTGCCAGCCGGTTAGTAGGTTCACCTTCAGTCCATCAGTGCAGCCTAGAATAGAAAATAATAAATACCTCACACTGTAGCCAATCGCAAACTGTGGTCCAACACAACCTGCAGGATAAAGTGTAACGTCATCCCTTCGTGTTGTCATAGTTACAAGTTGTCCCCTGAGAGACGGGTTTATACTGAACTGCTTTGGAAAAAGGTGAGGACTACAATTAAGACAATCACATACGAGCTATTACTTGCTTTAAGGTTTAATTGTAGGAACTTGTAGTAAAAACTGTAATATTGTGACAGCCTGTTTAACTCCTTTATTAAGCACAGTTATTAACTGTAGTTTAACCCAAAGCCCACTTTTAGCTGCCAATGTGCAGTGAGATGTTGTTCAGTCTGAAACTACTATGTCTTGTTTACAAACACAAAACTTAACCTCTGGTTAAATGAATTCTGTGGTGAACTCCTCATCTTTCTCATCAGAGCACAGCTGCTTCACAAAGTAATAGAGCAACAGTCCAATAACAAATCAGAAAAACTTGTGCTTTTGTTGAATTTGCTTGAGCAGGTGTCCCTTTTAAGCAGCTTTATGATATTTGTGTTGGTATTTGCATTGTTCTAGTTTGAAACGTATTTCTGGTATTTATCTCGCCCCTCTCGTATCCGTGGAAATAGATCAGAAGCACTGACAAGCAGGAGCATTCACTCGGGGGGGTTTTCCATTATTTTCTTTTTCCAAAGAATTGATTCACTATTTCTAAACGGATGAAACTGACCTTCATGACAAATGAAACGGCTTTGTGCTTTCAGCTTTACATTTCACCGTGCCTTCAATAATTCAGACAACCTTTAAAATGCCTCTGGCTCAGGTCCATATAGTCTTATTGTGTTTTCACTATTTATTCACAGTTCACAGCAGAACAAGAGGCTGCCATGAAGGAACCAATTGTCCGGCGGTTTGAGGAGGAAGGCAGCCCATATTACTCTAGTGCCAGGTAAGATGTGGTTATGACACATTATGTCTCTAACTCTAAACATGCGGGTTTAACAGTGTTTCTGAATGTGTTGTTTTGGCAACAACAGTGTCGACAGTAGTGGATTTTTTCCAACACTCAATGTGATCTTGTTTTCCAAAGAACTAAGAACCACCAGATAGACTTGACAGATAAGGAGTGATGCTGGGATCTCTTTCAAGTGTGTTTTGTCTCTTTCAGATGTCCTGTTGCTTTTATTTGCCTTTCATTCTGTCCTGTGGGCTATGATCATTGTATCTGTGAGGAAAGCACATATCAGATGATGGAGGTCTAAGGAATATCATATGGTGGAAAATTGTATTTTTGTAGCCTCTCTGTGATGATGTTATGATTAGAGAGATTAAATATAACTGTGGAGGAGTCTCACTGAGCCTCCTTTACAGCTGTGTCCTCGCTAATGTAAAGCTTAAAGAGCTTGTTTTGTGCTCAATTACAGGTTCATAATGTTATTTTGGAGTCCACCAGAAATGGTTTGCTTGGTTTTATGTACTTGTTGTTAAAAAAAAAACTTACTGGACAGCCTGGCTGAAACCATTTGTCTATCAAGTACTGTAACCAAAAACTCCAAATGGAGAAAAAGCTAAAAAACAAACAAACAAAACAATGCAATGCACAGTCTCAGTGGCATCGGGACCATCTGCTTTGAGACAATGCTTTGTTGAATCAGTCTGGAGTAGGGCTAAATTTAAATGTATTGTGAATATTTGCTGCAGGGTTCTTCAGCTCCAGTCCTTGAGGACAACTGCCCAGCAGGTTTTAGTTGCTTCCTTGCTTCAAAATGCCCAATTCAAATGAATCCTCTTTATCATATTGTTACCAGCTTCTGTACAAACCAGTTAATGAGTCATTGATCTGGGCTAGGTTAGTGCAAGCAGGGAAACAAACAGCTAAAACCTGCAAGACAGTGGCCCCTGAGGATCATTATGGAAGAACCCTGGTTTACTGAGTATGTATTCAGTTTCCAATTTTGCTATATAAATATATGATTTTTAATTGTTAAAGTATTTCTCAGCTCATCATGCCTGCTAAGCATGTCCCTTACACTCGTCAGCTCACTTTATAGTTGATAAACAAGCCAATATTTCTTGACTTTCTTCAGAAGAAAAGCATAATCATTATGAAATACATTATCAGTCAGAAGCGCAGCACCATGACAGCAAGGTCTTGTCTGTTCTACTCGACCAGAGTCAGAGAACAGCGAGCAGCTGCAGCCTTGTGAGGTGTTTTCACATGCTCGGTGTTCTTGTCGTTTGTTACTCAGATGGAGGCTTGGAGCTGTGTTAAAAAAGCCAAGAATGAAACAGACACAGTTTAGAACCTGACTTGTAGAACCAAACCTATAAATGTAACCAAAATCATATTTTCACACAAATAATAATTAAAAATCTCTTTTTTGGTGAGTCATGAAAGTCAGCTATGATTTAAGTAATTGAAGTCGCCTCAAACTGCCATCAAGTTTGCTCCTCTAATATGTAAGGGGATTTCCCCCCCCCCCATAATTCTTTAACATACTCTAATATATTCATTATTGAAATAATCAGTGGACTGATAAGTATTGAAAAAAACTGTTACATTCAACCCTCATGTCTATTTATAGATTTGTATAGAGAGAGAAATCTGATGTGATTTTTTTTTTTCAGAAGATGTCGCTGGATTGCAGTACACTGATGTGTATTTGCATTTAAAATAAGATGTTTGTATTTTACACATTAAATTCAGAAAAAGAAGATTGATGATATTGGATTGAACTTAAATCCAAATGGAAAAGTGCAGAAAAATCTTGTTAAATTTCTACCAGTGAGTTAAAAAGATGGGAGCTATCCAGGAAGAAGAGCATATCACCACAAGCCTGGTCAAGTGTTTGAAGGCATCATATAAGTGAGGTATAATGTGACATCTAATGATATGAAGCTCTTCATTATTTTTTACAGACTGTGGGACGACGGCATTATCGATCCTGCTGATACTCGTCTGGTTTTGGGACTGAGCCTCAGTGCTGCTCTCAATGCACCAACACAGAAGACACGTTTTGGGGTGTTCAGGATGTAACCCTCGTGAGGCTTGTAGAGGTACAGGCCTCAGAGTTGTGCTGTATTATACTCGTCTTTGTAGTTTTATATTGTTTCACCATATCAAGAGGAACAAACTAGCAAAAAATGAATAGAAAAAAAAACACACTAAAGGAATCACACCACCTTGGAAACTTGGGTATGTGATTGGATGTGGTTGTGGGACATTTCCACTGTAAAGTTGTGCCTTAACTGTAACTGTTCCCATGTAAATGTAACTGTACTTACAAATCTTTTTCCTTTTGATGTGTTTTGTTTTTATTACATACTGTAAATGAAGATAGAATAATAAAAGGTGAAAACTTTCAAATCCCTGTATATATGTTTTTTGTGTGTTTTTCTTGACTCCCTGATTGTGCATATATGAGCACAGTTCTTCATAAGAGGGCACTGTTTAGCCAAAAATACCAGACTCTGTACCTTGTTCGGGGGGCATTTAAGGGTTTATCATTTTCTTTCTTTCTGGGCTAATTTACTACTTTGTTTTCAAACTTGTTATTGGGCTAAATCTAGTTTGTAGCCGACACAAATAGGACGTGGTGTCATTTGACACGGTGCTATTGTTTTAAAGCTTCACCACAGAATGAGAGCTTTTAAGTTAAACTGGTTGCAGCCTTCTATTTTCCTCCCTCCCTTTGTTTTCCGTTTAGTCAGTTTTATATCTCTGACTGAACAATCACTGCTTTTATACCTTTTTATAGAACAGCACACCTGGACAACAAATCAGTTTTATTCAGAAGGACTCAGAAGCCAGGGGTTTGGTGCAGCGGTGGATTTGCATGTTTGCATGGATCCTGGTTAAAGTGCTTAACTGGAAGCCCTTCATGCCCCAGTGTGAATGACTGTGTTGCTGTGAAGAGGCTCACCTTGGGGAGAGCAGAAATAACTCAGGCCATGATGTGCATGGAGCATGTGTATGTGTGCACCACCCACACATGTAACACCAATTTTAAAAACTGGTATGCTGTTTATGCCTACATCTTCTTGCACAAAATGTCACTGAAAGAGGCATTACCAAACCACATCAGGCAGATAGTCAAAATGTAGAATATTGGGAAGTAATCAGATCAGACAATGATTCAGAAAAAGTGTTGTGCATGTTTTGGGTTTAATAAAAGAAACAGATGCTAGAAAGGCAGAAAATTGATCAACCACAATTAATCATAACAACTTGTGATTCATTCTGTCTTTGTTGTCAGAAATGATTTTTGACAGCGTTTAAATGCAGCAATCATCATTCACTTGAAGGTGTCCAGGTCTCTTGAGTTGATCCTTTTTGTCTGGCCAGAATACCTGGCAAGCTTTCCACCTGCTGTAGTGATGTGCCTTCAAGGTTCACAGCCTTGCTTTACACTGGATTAAAAGAAAAGAGATGGGACAAACTGTCAGACACTCATTTACACCAATGTTTAAGATGAATGTCTTTGAATGGTTTTGATGAAGCTGAAACCACAAAATATTCAATATTCAATATTCACTATGTCAAACTGGGCTCCTAGGCAACTGCAGCAGCGGTCTTTGGATGATTGAAAAGACTTCACCATTCTGCATCATGTCAGTGAGATGTTCTAGAGGAATTAGGAGGGCACCGTCCACTGTGGCTGTAAACACAGTGGGTTGCTGGATATGTTTTTTGTATACAATGAATGTGGCAATTTACAGCTTTGAGGAAAATTCCGGGGTTAACTTTGACTGCAGTTAACGCCACACTGGTTATTCATAATGTGCAGCGCATTGATTTGCGTGAACGAGAAAAAACAAACATCAGGTGAATTTTGCTGCTTATACTACAAGTGCTCAGTCGAGGAGAATCGAAGCACCAGAGAGAATGTCACCTCATTATCTCAGTCCACAGACTTTTATACTAAGATGTAAACAAAAATACTCTGCCCCGAAAGATGATTGTGTGTGTGTGCATCAAACATTTGGATAAGCATGTTTACTCATCCTTTAGATTAAACCTTTTTAAAGTCCAGGTTGACCAAACAGCCTTGAACTCCAAAAATAACATACATCAGCCCGCTAACTGGTCTCTAATCATGTAAGTCTAACATGAAACAACCTCACAATATAGTTAAAATGACAATTTTCTCTTTTTTAACTCATTTATTTTCAATTTACTGATTTATATCAAATTATGAATTCATTTTCCAAAGAAGCTCAATTTTGTAACTTAATGTGCAGGATGTTTTAAAAGCTTTGCGTCTGACTTTATACACTGGGCTATACTAACCCCATGTTATTCAACAGGATTCAGAAGTAGCTACTGTTAAGATCATTGAACACAGTAATAATGAAAGACAATGTGTTGTCAGGGCAACCTTTACAATGTGTAAAAATTAACAGCTCCAAATAAAATTGAAGCCGTTCCCTTCTAAATACATCTCCTGGATTAATTTAGATAAAAGCAAAACTGATTGAGGATCACACTAAAATCAAGGATTAGAAAACTGAAATGAGATTCGTGTGTCGGAGCTTTGTCTTTTGTTGTTTTGCTCCCATTAATCATCTCAGGATCCCTCTGAATGATCTGATTGTTGTATTAAAAAACTGTCGATAAAGTAGTTCAAACCATCTTCGTCTCCAGCAGTCAATACAAGATTAAGATGATGAAAACATATTGATGCTTCGACATTAATAATCCAGTGATGTTACAAAGAATATCAAATTATTTAGAGACTAATGCTTCATCTATACGTTGCTGCTAATACAATTGTTTTATGCAGGAACTGCTAAATCTCTACTCGGGTAAAAGACATGACAAGGCAGAGCTACATTTATAAAGAAAATCAGTGACACTTGGTCTCAAAATGAAAATCAGTCTCATTACAATCATGAACTGCAATAAATTTGTTTTTTTGTTGAGTTGTAATAATGTAATTTAATGATCCATTCATAGCACATTATACTCAACCTTGACTCAGGAGCTCAGTCACTTTTAAACAAATGTGTTTGGACAGTTATGAGTCATGTTGGAGTGAACCACAGGCCAGAATGTGAGTCATAATCTTTAGCTCCAGGAAGGAGATGTTATTGTCTAATGTAGACACTGACAATGATTCCTTTTTTCTTTTTCCATTTGACATCACCTGCAGAATAGGAGAGATGTTTAAAATTAATAATTACTTTGACTTTTTGAAACTTCTTATTTAAAAAAGAAGCCGAATAGAGCAAATAGCCAACTTCTGATCTCCCTTCTTTTTCAGTTCAGTGAATAAGCTGTGTTTAGTTGGAATTGGCATTTGCATACCTTAGTTTATATAACTGAAGATTAACAAAGCGATGCTTGAGTTGTAAAGTTTGTTCTAAATCATTACCATAAAAACCTTTTATGCGTGAACTCAGAGTTTTAAGTCCTTGATTCTCGCCAACTTTCTGTCCCGGGTCCCCTGGGGGAGGAAGCTGCAGCCTCCGGGGGGCATCTGTAGCTCCACTTTGTCTGCTGTGCGGTGGCCCGGACGCCCAAGTGACGAGCCTTGTGGTGCAATCTACGTGTACACCGTCCTCGGACTGACAGGACCGGAGGCCCAATGAAATAATTCGACATATTGAGGTTGTCAAATCAAAGCCGAAGAGGAGGCGCTGTCCCGTCACCGTCTGAATGACGTCATGCACAAACAGCTGGTCGTTGGCAAATATCTGAAAAAATGTAGACCAGCACAGCGACTGAGAACTGCACCCGGGCTGGAGCCCCTTCACCAAATCTTTTGCTTTTAACGATGTGGCAGCTGGAGCGTCTGGGCTGGGGATGTAGCCCTCCGCGGCTCCTCTTGCTTGTTTACATCTATCTCTGCGCTGTTGGAGGTGAGTGCTTCTCTTTCAGCCCCGTGTTGCTCTGATTCTCGCGGAGAGCTGTTCCTTTTGTCGGGGTGCTGAAATCCTCCCAGCAGCGGCAGTAGCGGCAGCAGCATCAGCAGCATCAGCAGCAGCAGCACCGCATCCTGTTTCTGGTTTCAGTTCAGTCTCCCAAACATCTTCAGTCCCGGCCACTGACAAAACGGGTTTCAACAACAACACGGGCTGGCTTCAGGTTACGTGTCGCATGGGCAAAAGGTTGCTGCTAATTATGGCACGAGACACGCTGACAGATGCCCCTAAAGGTTGGGAGCTTCTGAGAGAAAGCACATTATACCGCACGTTTTCATTGTTGTTGACTTTCGTTACGTTTGTTTTGCCGTTGTTTTATTTTGTTGTAGAGAGCAAAGGGGAGTTCCGATCCCACAATATAGGCTATAGTACACAATTACCAATATTTTGTCGGATAATTAGAGATCTGCTTGAGTCAAACGTGTTTAATTCTGGATTTTAATTGAACGATTTGTGCACCGAACTGAAAATGAACCTAATTAATTGGTAAAAGCTTTATATCTGAGATTGCTACTTCCCTCTCCATGGGTTATTTCTTTTTAAACAATAAGTGTGGATGCTTTACTTGTGTTTTTGGAAGTCCATCCACCAAAGACGTCTTTGCTGCTTCAGGGGAAAGGCGTGAAATAAAAAGCTCAGTGATGAATTAGTGGGACAATAAATCCATACATGAAGGACATGCTGTACTAACTGTGGGTACAGGAGACTTTATGGGTCTGCCTGAGGATGTTGCAGACTTGTTGCTGTTTTAGTCCATCAGTTTCTTTTGACTTGGCAACCCAATCATTCAGCCTTTTCCCATAGCTTTTTGGTGGATATACTGTAGGTATGGTGGTTTATGAAAATAGAGTTAGAAGATAATAAAAAAGAATGCTTCCCATTTACAGATAAACAACTGTATTAAATTTGGTTAATCTGTACGATAGATGTGGATTCTGAAGGTATAGATTTGCATGAACTGTTAATATTTCACTTGTCGAATCTCTAGTTTCCCTATCTGTCAAGAGGGAAGGTTTGGTATGTGTGGTATCCTTAAGGTGGGTGGAAGCAGGCTGAAGCAATAATATGACTGAAAATAGTAAAGAAAGGTTAACTAATTGCTTGATATAGTTAAATTATGTTTATATTTTCATGTTTGTTCATCCAGATATTTCCTCTCTAGCAGCTATTTTCTGTCAAGAAAGATAAAGCGTAATTTCTAAAAGCAGCCTTTATCTTTGCCGTTTGAAAAAACAAATGTCTTAAGACAACTGAAGTGCTCATGTGTAAATCTCATCTAAAGATAAAGAAAAGCAGGATTATGTCTGTAACAGGCTTCCACCAGAGTAAAACAGTGGTGGGGAGGTGAGATTGAAGAGATCACCGAATTCAGAACCGTGCTGGAAGAAAGCCTGAGAGCCCTCTGCTGTCTCCGTCTTCAAATTATATGTGTTTGTGGCAAACAAACAACCATATTTTGATATTTTGGCATATTTACAGCTCTAAATTAATATAGCTTCAATACGTAGCTGCCATATTGTCACTGATGCCTGCTCTGTTTGCTTGGATTTACATTTTCTTCTTTTTCACAAGGAGGAATTTTAAAATCATGCATGTCTGTCTAATTAGTAATTTTCCTCTGTTATGTATTAAAATGATCACATCGTCCTCCGATTGCTTTATGCTCAGAGTGTGACATGCCTTTAATATTTGAAGTATTTTGAAATATTCAGAGATTATTTATAAGTGACAGCTGAAAGTAGTCCAAACAAAGGACAGCACAACATAATGGCCAACATTTACAGCATGTTAAACTTTATAAATGACTATATTTTAGTGGTCAGACATACAAGCACAAAATGATTTACACAATCTGGGTTCCACCTTCTGTTTGTTTTTTCACTCCTTGAAACAAAACAACGCCTTCAAATTTTCCCTTCCTGAAAATTGGAAATCATTGTCACACAGTTAAAAGATAAACACACACACACGCACACAAATACAAAGAATTGGGAGAAGTCTGAAAAATAATTATTGTGCAGCAAGAAATTCCCTTTCTTTTGATTCCTACATCCAGCAGCTATCTCATGACCTTTTTTGAGAGTCCTGTCCTGAGTGTTCAGACACTTATTTTTCATGATAGATAGGAACTTACTTTGCCTGGAAACCATAGCGATAAGCAATTTATTCTAATTGAAATATTTCTTTTGAATAGTGTAATCACCATACATAACCAGACTCCCTTAAAGAGCTGCAACTTTTTTCCTTTGAAACATCTTTCTGACTAATTAGTGATCAAACAGCTGCAGTATGTCATTAACTTTTAGCATTCGCTGCGGGATCTGTGTCTGGAAGGAAATCTTATCCGTTTGTTTCTGATCAGATAAGCAGAACATACAGCAAGCTCATTGCAGACTCCAGCAGCGTTAGTGTCAAACTCACCTTTTTTTCTCTTCAGTCTGCAACATTTCACATAGTTATCAAGCAATCAAAGGGCAAAGATGAATTTGACTGTGAAGAAAGCGCACGTATAATACAGATTGTGGTCCAGAAGAAGGCATGCATGAGAGTAAAAGTAGAGGCTTGGAGCTTTGTAAAGGATTAGGCTTTAGCTTTTGACACCAAGATTGCTTCATTTCTTTCAGTTTCCGCTTCCTTATTCTGCATCTTTTAGCATTCAAGGTCGCCTCAATACTTGAGGTGAGAGCCAGCGTAAGCTTTGAGAGCTGGTTATAGTGTGAGGGGGGGTGGGTGGAACAGAGAGGGGCCATTTTTCGTTTTGCACACAAACATCAGAAAACTCAGCACATTCAAAAAGATCTTTTTCCTTTATGCATCTTGCGCCTTGTGAGTGTACAGGGTCACTATGTTTTCTTCACGTTTTGTTCCAGTGAAGACAAAAAGAAGAATCACTTGCAAAACACACTGCAGCAAATAAAAGCATTGCTGCAGATAGCTTGGTTTCTATATCGCTTCAGCTCTTGAACAAATAGGCTTGTTTGTCTATATCATCCTCCAAATGCTACCCTGAAATCTTGTTGTTGTTGTTTTTTTTGTGCAAATTGCAGGTGAGATAAATAAACCTCAAAAGGCGTGCTCACACAGTGAGAAATGTTACCACAGCTATTGCAAGTACAGGTGGAGAACAAAGAGAACATGATATAAATGGAAATAAATTCTCCCTGCAGTCAAACATCAAGGTGCCTTCACGCCGTTCCCATGGAAATCTGTTGCCATACTTGTGGTTACGTTTATGGTAACACTTGTCCAAGAGATGCTTTATGTTCTGCTGTTGTAATTAACTGACAGTTTCCTCTAGATTTTGCCCACCCGCTGTGCGTGTTTGATTCCGGCCCACCTCCTGGAGGTAATGTAGCAGATTACACCTGCCACTTGTTCTGCTGCTTTTATATGCAGAAGCTTTGGTGGATATAATCCACTGATTTGACATTATGCAGGGTGCGAATGAGCATGTAGTCATGCATGCATCTCCATCAGTTGCTTTAAAAGGTGTTAAAGTCTGTGATCGTATATGAGATGAGATGATCCAGCTGTTTGTTGGGTTCAAGGATGAGCTTGTCATTATCGACTTGATAGGGAGACACCATATGGCACTGTTCTGTTTGCAAGAGTGATAGCACAACTGATAAATTGGAAGATGACTTCAGTCTTTGATACCAAAATGATCACAATAACCTTGCTTGCAGCATGACTATGGATGTTTGTCTGTGTGTGGGTCGATCCGTTCGACTGATCCAGACTTAAATGTCTTGACAGCAAGTGAAATGGATTGCCATGAAATTCTCTTTAGATCGTTTCTTTGTTGTCATTCATTTATTGACAAATTTCATGTTATATATTTGATCATGCCACCAGATCAAGTAAGCATTTTTCAGTTGCAATTATTTGAAGAAATTACTATTGATGTGAGTGAAAAGGTCTTCAGAACAGATATTGTACCATCACGGACTGATGTGTGTTACATTTCATTTAGCCCAGATTTTGTCCCCATTTTTTTATATGGGAAAGTAAGAATTCAACAAAGAATCAAACCTGGGTTGTTCCTTACCCCGTACCAGCCCTGTCATGACCTTCTTAACAACATACCCAGCTATTTTTTATAATAGTAAGACTTGGTATTTTAAAATCTGATAAAAGCAGAAATAAAAATACATTCTGAGTTTGTCACATCACAGATAAAAGGTGTTGTTAACCACTCCGCCAAATATGAACGATTAAAACAACCAAGTACATCAAATTACGTGTCTAAATCGCTGGAAAATGAGTTGTACTCTTGACTCTGAGATGGTAGTGGCATGTCTGTACAACACTCTGATTGACAGATCTAAGATCAATTTAAATGAAACACACAACACACAGAGCATTTTTATTTATTTATTTATTTATTTATTCATTTTGTAAATCGAAGCAAACTGCTTAGATGTGAATTCCAAACACACACTACAGATATTAAAAGAAAGTCTCAGTCCGGTGATCACAGCAGTGTAACGGGGCATCCGTTTACCCAGCTGTTTCTGGTAGAATAATGTAAAGCACCTGGTAATTAATGAAGTGATCCTGAGATTGCATATCACAGCTGCTCATCACAACAAAAGGGGCCAAAAAGCCGACAGTATTAACTGACCATAGGTTTTCCTAAAAAAAAAGTTTTCTTAGAAGCTTTACTCTTCTCAAACCCCTTGGATGGCTGCTGCTAGGATGCCAGGCCTGTGCTTGTGTTGCCTTTTAGCAGTACTCTTACAAAACTAGCCTCATTTTTATTGTTTTCACTGTTCCTCCGTAGATTCAGAGAAGAGCCCGAGTTCTGAAAAATGTGGGCATCCAGGGAAGATGCCTTTCCATGATAAAAGCAGAGAGTTAGCTAGCTAGCTGCTAGTCTGAGGTTAATCCATCTAAGTAGGTCTATGAGTTCAGATTTTATGAGGGGTTTTATCATTTTACAATCATGTCAGCATTTATACAGGACATAACATTTAAATGCCAGACTTCTTATCACCCTAATTCCTTCCCCCCCATTTACAATCTTACACTTGCTTTTAGAAATTTAAAGGTATTCTAGGAGATCCTGGAAAAACGGATAGAGCAAGCTACATTTTGAATATACCCCATTCAAGAGTCCAAACCCCTTTCTTCAGATTTCCCCCTGAACCCACGCCTCCAGAGCAGAAGAACGTGCAATGCTTGTTCCAGAGAGTTCACAAGCGCTGAGCAGCATCGATTGTTTTTCTCCAAAAGTCATAAAGACATAATCTTATCTTACCTATCAAGTAGAAATAGGGCCACCATGCCATCACTTTGCAGTGCTTTCTGTTGCTTTAGTTGACGCCACCGATGCATGCTCTGCTCTTGCTCTGCTCTCCTTCAGCTTTTTTCTTTGCAGTAGCCTTCTCCAAAATATATTTTTTTCTTTTAATTGGCTGCAATCAGGGTGTGAAGGGGATTTTAAGGAATATAGTAAAAAATGCTCCTGGAAAAGTTTTCCCAGGATCGCCTACCCTACCTTTAATTGTTTACCAAGTATCCATCCATGCATTCATAGAGACAGAAACTGCAATAAGAATAAACAATTGGGGGAAAAAAATGCAAACAAACAAACGAGACCTACAAGTTGGTCCTCCTCCAGGAACCTGTCAATCATCTGAGGGGGCACCTGGGGTATCCAATCATATTTCAGAGGTGGCCAGTGCCACCATGGACACCCCTCTAGCTCCACTCCTGAAACCACACCTAAGCAAATAACACAAAATAATTTATTGATTTGGTTTTTTGTGAGATGGAGTTCACATCGCCGAGATTTTAATCAGAAAACAACATTGAAATTCTAGTTGGGGCTGATGAAAATAGGTCAAAAACCTCCTTGATCTATGAAATCTGGTGCAGAAACCCACAGTTCCCTGAATATAAATCTTAATACATTTTTTAAATCCCAGACTGTTCATCTTCTGTCACCATCAGCCCAAATTTTCCAACTTTTCCAACTTCCAAAAGCTGGTAAACACGGTAACAATAACAGCTTAGGCAGCAATATAAAAAGCTAATGTGCTAAACTGGAATTATAAAACAATGCTACAAGTCACAAATGTCTGCATTTCATTGCATAAGTTCATATTCAACAAAAGATTTGCCCCAACATTGCACTATTTCCTCATTTCCATCCTTACAAATATTTATGGGGAATTTCCTCTGGCTTTGTTCACCACAGATTGCCTTTTTGTGACTGAATACTTCACCCGTACGCCTCGTAAGCTGAATGCTTTCAACTCCTTCGCCAGTGTGGAACTGTTTCACTTCAATGTGCCTGACGACACCATGATGGCCGTATGGAACCTCATCACCTTCAAGGAGCAAGGCGGCACGTTTGGGGACAGCTGCCCGAACCGCAACGTGACAGTGTAAGATGATGAGTTTGTCCCAACATGTTTTTTTTTCCCCGAGATGGCTAGAAATATTTCTTTTGTTCTTGGGCTGAAGTGTTCTCCTTTTTGATGGGAATTATTAGGGTCTAATCCGCCTGTTACCTGTGGGGAAAAAGGCTGCCACAGCTGGTTATATCGGAGCAGGGCCAACAATTACTACTAATGCTGTCACATGTAGGAGTGGCGATGACAGCATTAGCTGCGTTTAGGTTTTGTCATCATAATAATCATCACATTTATCTCTTTCTGTGCACTTTTGATTTTCTGTCTGAAATGACAGACATCGCTATTCTGTTTGAATTTGAATGATTCATATTCTAAATAGATAATGCCATCTATACTCATGTCAGCCTTTCTGTAGGTCAGTCTCTTGCCTATTTGGCAAGTGACCATGTTGTTTATAAAAGTGTGAGGACTAACAAGGTTTGAACTGTGGCTATGTGATTAATAGGTACTTCAGGTCTGGAGCTCCTCCAGTAATCAACCCCCTGTACACCCGCTTCCCTCGGGATACAGTCGTCCCAGGGTCGTTTGCTGTGACTCTGACCTGGACTCTTCCCAACCGCACAACAGGCGCGTTCAACGTGACCAGCCCTCTCCCTGGAGACTGGTTCCTAGCCGCACATTTACCCAAGGATGAAGGCAAGATCTCAGTCAAGGTGAGGCCGAGCATTTATCACAACTAACTGACTCACCAGAGCCCCACTGACAAACACATACTGCGAATAAATCTGTCTAGATATTGATCCACCAGACCAATATTGCCATCTCATGCAGTTAACTTGGCTAAAATGTAAAAATCCCCCATCCTGCATTAGCTCTTCAAGGCCGCAAATTAAACGCTTGAGCCACTGTTATGTTGTTCATCCTTCACCAGTGGTAACACAACTTTAATGAGATCTACTCCTAAATTCTTTCTTTACGGTTGCTTAACTCCCCTTTATAGATGACAAAATTCAAATAAATATGAAGTAAGTAGTTGCCGGGATTAGTATTCCAGGGTTTGCTGCAAAGCCTAAAGAAGCAGAACAGTGTCAGAGAGTTTTTCTTCATCTCATCATGTTCTCCTATTTGGCTGCATAAACACCTGCTGATTTCCATTTCAGGCAATTTATTTGTCACTGGCATGGTTTTCTGTTGTGCTTCCTTTGTGGTTTCCACTAGCTGGCAAAAGTGCACCTTGAGTACACAACAATCAAAAATATCATCAGAAGTTGACATCAGCATCAAATGTGTAAAAAAAAAAAAGGTTTACATTGGGGCATTGGGGATGAAAGCCACCGTGGCCAAAATGTGACTAGCTTCCAATGACACACTGAATAGATGGAGGTACCAAATTCTGCTTTAGAGAGCAATTTTCTAGCAAACAAGATGCTCTCAGTTGAGAAAGGAAACACAAATAGAAGCAATAAACAAAGAACACAGGGATGCACGCTGCATTTATAACAATCAGTTGAGCTCAGAAGTTATCAGGAAGGATTTAACAACTGAAATTAAAAAGGATTTTTTTTCTCATAGCTTGCTAAAATGTAATTTACTTCCATATAACTATGTACTCATTTTGTAAGTTTTACATTTTCAAAATTCAAAACAAATATACTTTTTCCACCTGCGCCTTGCTTTCCAACACCAGGCGTCATGTCCTGATTTGAAATCATTTCTCTGAGCTCTGCATAAATGAAAAAGCTGACGGGGAGTTGTAACTAATATCAAACGTTATTGCATCGATCTCTTTGCTTTAACATGTTTGCTTGCATGACTTCATGAAAGTCTAGGCCGTCCAGTTTATGTCATGTCAAGGTTACAGGGATGCCAATTAATTGTAAAGTGAAGTAAAAGGGGTTGTGCAAGTTCAGTGAAAATGGCCCCTGATGCTTTAAAGCTGAAAATAAGGTCTTCTTTCTGTATCCATTATTAAGCAAATCAATTGCTGTTTTACAATGCCCATTAAGCTCTGTATTAGAGTTAGTGTTTTATAGTATATGGCAGCCTTTTTTTTATGAATGGATATTAGGCAGTCGGTATTGTTTGAGGTTGTATACTATATGTAATACAACTTTAAAAGGCAGCTATGAAGTAATTAGTTGGTAACTTATGTTATTTTAGCTTATGAATGACTCTCTATTGACAGTCCACTACAGAAACAAGACAACACCACAAACAACAGGTTAGAAAATGACTGTAGTGTTCAACAGAGCTGTACTCAAACTCTGAGGTTTTCATTTATTGCTGCACTGTTACGATGGATTGCATGAGATTGTTCAGGTGCACCTAATAGACTGGAAACTCACTGTATACCCCAGAGTTGACCCTGAAAATGCACAGCCTCTGTGGGCATGTCTGACCGAAGGAGCTAAAATAATGGAATTAGTCGGGATTTCTTCAGGGAGTTTTAGTGCTTTATGGCGTTAATGGAGTTTAAGAGGCTTTAACAGCTTGCCAAGACCGGAATTCTTACGAAAATAAATGGATGCCAATATCTGTGTTGGTATGAGGCTGGTGAAATATAAAGACATCGAACACCTTACAGTGTGAAAACATTTGGCCTTCAAAAACCCACATTGAATGAGTCGAAATTAAAACGCAACCTGTTCTAGGAGATACATTTGCAGGTGGAAGCGAGAGGCTGTAATAAATCAAAGGGTCACCCTGACAGCTGCCACAATAATGACACGTCTCAGTAATTGTTGCCTGAGCATGAGGGGGTTAGTGATCAGCTGACATGACTGAGGGACCTAATTTGGCATTCACACCTGTCTTTTTGAATCATGTACTTCTTTTCTTTTTACAAACATTTTGTACAGCAGATCGTGTGTAGCAACAATGCACAATCTCGTGGCTTTTAAGTCATTCTGTCAGCTTGGCTCATCTCACAGCATTAATGGATCAGAGCAACACAAGTGAAATAGTGGGTGCCTGCTACACTGTGTGGCAGAGAGGAGGAGGACGGAGTGATATTAATCCAGGAGGCTGACAGGCTTAATGCACACAGTCCATTAGGAATTTTCTGCCAGTCTGAATGATATCTAATCTTCTCCTTACCAGTTTAAAAAAAAAAAGAAAAAGAAAAAAGCAATATTGGTGAGTTTACCACAAGATTACACTTTAAACCACTGCTGTGATATCGTTGTAGGGTCTGTCTGAGGAATGCCAGTATTTGTTCCAGCCGCAGCTCATTGTCCAGAGGCTGGTTGGGATTTCAGTGCTTTATCCTGGTTACTTCATCGACCAGATGATCCCAGTCCATAACAGATCTGCACTTTACAAGTAAGTCCTCTGTGTGAGTTTCCAAATCTTCCCCCCAAAACAGAATGCCACACCAAGATGAAAGAGAAGAAGAAAGCATTTTACTTCTTCAGTCAAACTCCTCATTTGCCTTTTAAGTTATGATTTCCATTGAGTCTCCTCTATAAGCTGGTCTTGCAATTTCCGTGCGTGATTATGGTTTCCTCACCTTATCAACTTCCCGCTCTCCTGCTTTGATTCTTGAGAGCAGAGCGATAGGAATTTTATTCAAGGTTCATGTTTTTCAGGATATTTTTTGCTTAAAGGAAGAAAAAGCCATTATTATGTGAATGCATGAAAGATTGATGTGAAAGGAGTTGAAATGGTTGCCATTCAATTATATATTTTTTTAACACATTTTACTGAAAAGCTTTTTTTGAAACTTAACAAGCACTGCACATTCACTGAAGAGGCTGCTTGGTACTGCTGACCATAATCATTTGCTAAACTTTGTCACTTAAACTTATGTAGATCATAAGTTGAACATTTTTCAAGCAGCCCCATTGTGAAGCTGTTACTTACTCTGAAATTTAGAGTTTTGATGACACAGAGGGCAACCACTCTGCTCGAGTTTATTTTATGTCTCCCTCTGGCCTTGTAATAAGGATAAGGAGAAATACTCAATGTAGATTTCCTGCAAGTGTCTTGTATCCACAGAGCTGAAGGTTGTTAACTTTAGACCTATAAACTTAGCACAAACATTAATGAAAATTTTGTTTGGCAAATTATTTCTCCCTTTTAATAATACCAATTGGTATTGTATTGTACACATTTGGAAAGCCTGATTAGTCACCTTTCCAACAAGGTAAAACTTGTTAGGATGGTGCTTCTGTGGAATGAGCAACACAGCTAAATGTGTAGGTAGTTCCTAAAAATGTTTTTCCTAAATCCTCTGCAATATTCTCCTGTTGGTATTCCCTCTTGCTTTGAGATTCAAGACTTTCCAGTTTGGATGTATTTTAGGGTTGCAGAATATTTATAAAATTAGTCACAAGCAAGCCAAATCTGACCTTATCTGCATTTCATAGCTGGGACCAATATTTGAATGTAAAGCATTTTATCTTCTAATACTGATGTCATGCTGATAATATTGTGCATCTGTTTCTATTTCTAACTAATCCTAATAAATCCTAACTTGTGTTAAGACAGAAGTGTTCAGTGTTTGTACACATTTTGCAGTGTGCTATAATACCTAAAACCTCGCTGTGTGTCTGTACAGGGTGTTCATCCCCAATTATATATCAAAGGTGAAGGTTCAACTGGTAAACTGCAGCACCAAGAACAAAAGCAGCGACAGTTGTCCTGTGGTGCTGAAGATAAGAGCGCGGGCGCCACCGGTGCATAACTCAAGTGCCCTCGACTGCAGGGAGTGGAACCCGTGTGAATTAGTCACCTTCGTTCCTGCCTGGGAGCAATGGTACTACATCCTGGTGGAGAGGTATCTGAGTAACTCTGATGTCTACTTTCGCATTGGAGTGCAAGTCACAGGTGAGTGTGTTTAACAGGAACACATCTGACTGATCAGCCTTTCCTCTTTCTTCTTTTCTTGCTTGTTGTGAATTTTCAGTTGGATCCGAGATCAGACTACATTTCAAGAGTTAGAGAGTCTCATCTATCTTTTGTTCACTGAAATCAGCTTTAAATTTCAAAATCAGATTTAAATGATGTCATTACTGAGCAAATGAAGTTAGATTGAGGCTCTGTAGCTTTGGTTGAACGGCAGCCTTCCCAGCCAAATATGACAGTGAAAAGATGTAATAAACTTTAAGAGGATGTAACAGCATGGAGAGAAGAGAATCAAAGTCAGTCAATAGACTCACTCTGTTAACACAAGACAGCATTGCTGTTAGTTATTCTGCACCAAATCTAAAGTAAAACCACAAGGGATGCATTTTTTATATGTATATATATATATACATATATATACATATATATATATATGAATTAAAAAAGATTATTGGCTATGTATTAGTTGCATGTTTACTCCTGGGGTTTTTCATATAGCATGGAGCTGCTTGTTTTAGAAGCCTTACAATTTTACTAGGATTTCTCTTTTATCACCTTTTTTAAAAGTTAATTGAGATAATTTTTTTTAACTGGAATATGTGAGCTGTTTGCTACCAGCATGGTCTGTTTTTCGTTTTTTTTTTTACCCTGCACCTTTGGTTGTGTAATTGAAGAAAATACTGTGCTGATGTCTAAAAATCTAAAAATAATGAATTGAACCCAATTAAATCTCAAAGTGGATCACTGCAGGATTCCATACAAATCCATTCCCCAGAGACTTAGAAGACAATGTTAAATGTGAAAGAAGTGATTTATAAATAATCTAAAATATATATTTAATTGAAAATAGTAAACAGACAACACATTTTGAATTCACTACCCCCACAGCACTGAATTGGCTTAGAAAATGGATGGATGGTACTTGAAACATGAGAAACACTGAAAAAGTTGCATAATGGTATAAAAACACCTGGAGGAATATCACAATGAATTAAATTAACTGACCACAGGTCAGTAACATGATTGGAAAAAAAAACATCTAAGAGAAGCTGTGTGCTTCAAAAATTAAAATGTGTGCAAATAATTTAGCAATTTAAGGATAATGTTTCTCAATATAGAATTGGAAAGAATTTCAGAATTTTATCATCATCCATAATGCTTGTCATTATTGAAAGATTAAAATATTCATTAGAAAGAGACAAAAAACATTCATTTGCAGTAGACTGCAGGTCCTCAGGCTGCACTGTATGAAAAACAAATATTATTCTGGAGTGGAAATCACAGAAAGAGCTTGGGAACACCTTGTCATTAAACACATGACATTATGCAGTCATAAATTAAAGGTAAATATCTACCACAGAGAGGGAAAAAACAAAGAAGATACTAATTCTGCCGTCTTCTCTGGACCCTCAGCTCATCGTACTGCAAACATTTGCAATATGAAATGAAAATTGTGACAAAGGGGGCTCAGAACGGTTGAGAGGCAGAAATCTTGTATCAAGCAAGAACAAAAGAGCATTTCACTTTAAATACAACAGATGGTCTCCTTAGTTGTCAAACACTTCCAGTGTTGTTGTAAGAGGAGGTGATGCAACTCAGTGCTGAACACTCCAATGTCACAGTTTCTTTAAAAAGTGTAGCCGCTATAAAATTTGATGTGAAAAAAAAATTACTTTGCAGCATTTGATATATTGTCTTTGTACCATTTTCAATTAAGGATAAGCTTTGAATTTTATTGTATTTTCACTAAAATTTAAACAGCATCCCAATCTTTTATTTATTTCTTAGAAAGAGTTGTATCCTGAATCATTTAGAACTTTACAGTCTGTAAATGAAACGGTGGCTTCCGGTTTTTGCACAATTTGCAGTTTAGAATGTGCCAATTAAAAAAAAAAGTTTCTAGATAACTTCTTTGTATCAGCGCAAACATCTCCAAATCACTCTTGAAGCGTGTCCACGTGGCTTAGGCTTTTAACAGATATGTAGGGCAGAAATTGATTTTTTTTGGACAAGAAAAGGGCAGGCCAGTTATTGTTGGACCATTAAAAAGCTTGTTCAGGGAAAAGGCTGGAGCCCAAACAGAGGTGATTCATGAGGGATTGCTAAGAGGCCAGTGATTCCATGCCTCACTGCTGCCTGCCATTTTTGGGTTGTGGACAGCTGAGATATTCTTTATGCTCAACCTACAGGGATGGCTCTCAAATCTGTGGGAAGTCCACTTCCATGTAGCGATCCTCTCCCTCTGTTCCACACTGTACAGTGCACTTTGTCACCATGGCAACACAGACACTAATTATTCACACTCTGTGTCTCCTCCTGCCTGCCAGGCAGATCTTACTTGACCTTTTGTGGATTTGAATTGAAGAACACCCCAGGTTCAGGAAGAACACCATCTGGAGTTCTCACCTTCTCGTGTCTGCTCGATAATATTGGTTCATGTTGTTACGAGCTGTGTCATAAATGGAAATATGCAGCCTTATTTGAATTCAGTCCAATATACAAGCATCACGGTTGCAGGAAAGACAGGATGTAGTAAAAGTAGGTTGCAATTTATTATTCATTATTGTTGTATATACAGTCTTTTCACTGCAGGTGTCTTGCCCTTGAAAGACTGGATACTGAAGGGGAGTTCATGCCTTCTGATGTTTGTGAAAACAAAATGAACCCACTTCTTTAGATATAAATGTTATGAAACTCATGTTTACACAGCCTCTCCTCCCCCAGCCACCCACTCGCACAATTACATATGCATTTGCTTTATGCCGCATGACTCTTCATGATTTTACACTTGTTCTACATTAAAGTTACTTTGGTCTTATGCATGCGCTGTGCGGTATTTCAGTATTTTCAGGAGTGCTTCGGTTGCCTGAATGCATGTCAAAATACTTCACACTCTTCCAGGGACAACCTCATGCAAACGAGGCTGAGCTAGAAAAGCCTTTGAAAAATGCTTTTCCCCTTGGGGACTGGTGGTATTTGATGGTATTTTGCCAGTTGCCATCAGTGACCATTTTCCAGTGAGTTGCTTTGTGCTGAGATGGAACATACCATTTGCAATTACAGTGAATCTTTGTCTCATTAAGAAGCTGTGTGCGGCTCTAAATTTTGCTGATTACAATATGGAAGCCAGCTGAAGGCGATCATTTTAAACATTTGTAAGATTGATTGCTTACCATGCATAACCGTGCATTTGATATATGTTTTTTAGTGGTTTAAGAGCAAAATGTTGCAAGGTGCATTTCTAAAAATAAACCAATAAAAATCCACCAAATTTTTTTTTTTACTAATGCTGGAATCTGTTTGATGTCATCTTTCTGTTCTGAACAGATTGCTCCAAACCTAGTTTGTCAAAGGACAGAGCACAGACGGGCTCCTCCATGAACATGCCTCAGTCTTTCGGAATGGCGATGGGTTTCTCTCTGTCTGAGACGCTGCTGATGGCAGCCCTGCCCGGCCTGTCTCAGAACGCCAGTCACCTCCACACCTCAGAGGACAGCATCATTTACCTCGCCCCCACAGCAGACACTAACAAGTGCTGGCCCATCCGTCCAACCCTACGAAATGAGCTGGACACTTTCTCTGTGCACTTCTATGTCTTCTTTGGGCCAAATATTTCAATTCCACCGGACAGGGCTGCTGTATTTGCCATCAACCTAATCCCTGTTTTAGACAGTGGAGGAGTCCTCAACATGGAGCTCAAACTAAACATGGTGAGTTCTGACATGTTTCTTTGATATTTTGCATGACTAACACATAATTCATAATACTGCTGCACTGCTTGCTGACAGAGAAACTGATTTAAGCTGTTGGACGGGGGGGTTGCTCTCCCTCATCCTTCATGAGACCAGATTGTAATCAGTGGAGTAAATAGGCAACAGTTAGTGAGGAGAAAATCCCCAGCTAGCAAGGGTGAATAATTGGTCTCACAAAGTGTCTGGCTCGGCTAGACTGCTAAATATGGATGCACGTATGGTCAAAGACTTTGCTGTGGGAGCTGAAAAGTTTACAACAAAACAGACGCCAGTGTTTGGGCTTGCGACATATGTCTCTAATTGAGAGTGAAAAAAATATGTAAAAAAAGAAGAAGAAAAATCATCCAAGGAGAATTTGATAGGTCTCTGTTGATCTGTCTGTCAGATAGTGATGGCATTAGGAATGCACCTGCAGCGGCTCTGAAGGTCTGCAGGGAACTAGAAAGCTACAGCTTCGCAGACAGACTTTTAAACATTTTATTTGTAGTAGAACTCAAGACAGCCAGGGCTGAAATAAGTAGAGGATGAAGCTTAAAACTGAGATCTTTGATTGTTTAGTTCAAAGGAATGTCCTGACATTTAAAGAAATATTCCATTTTGCTGTCTTCCCAGGTGTTAGACTGATCTGAGTTTCAACTCTTTGCATTCAGAGGAAATATTGGTCAAGGACATATTTAGCTCATCCATCCAGCAACTCCAAAGAGTCTTATAGCGAGGATGATCCATTAATAAATTGAGAAATCAATCTCAGATTAGTCATTAATGAAAATAATCTTGGCTGCAGCCAGACATTGCAGGTTTTATATGGTTTGAAGTGCAGCTGCAGCCCGCGTGTTGCTGCCTCCTGACTTTGTGATAAGCGAGGTTAAACGCATCCTTCATCTCCACTGAACACAAAGAGATGAAATTGATAATCAATCTTCTCATCTAACCCCCGGCAAGAAAGCAAACAGCCCTACTTCCCCAAATGTCAGAGAGAGAGAGAGAAAAAAAATCTAATTATGGACTCATAAGGAAATGAAAATAATTTCCTGTAATTAATTTTTCTTTCTTTTTTTACTGACTGCCTGGCTGATGTTGCCATGAGCGGAGAGATCGTCTGGTAGTTTGAATGGCAGCTTTGATCTTTTCTCTGTTGAGTTTTCATTTTTTCTCCATGTTTAT
This sequence comes from Atherinosoma microstoma, assembly GCA_037177055.1. Taxonomy (NCBI): domain Eukaryota; kingdom Metazoa; phylum Chordata; class Actinopteri; order Atheriniformes; family Atherinidae; genus Atherinosoma; species Atherinosoma microstoma. The sequence continues at coordinate 5,581,064 of JBBBVU010000012.1, forward strand.
GTGTACGTGTTTCATCCTACAGTCCTGTTAGGAGAGCCTCTTTGTTATCTGATAGCGTCGCAGTGTTTTTCTTGCCACATTATGCACACAGGGACAGACCTTTACCCCTCTCATTCCATGTGCCATTGTGGTCACAACTGGGTTGTTTTGCTGATTTTTTAACTCTGCAGAGGTCACAGAGATGGTATGTTGTGATGAAACCTGGCTAGATGTGATTGTTCTGTACGGTGCATGTTGTATTCCTGAGACGGTGTGTCAGGGTATATTATTCTATGAACAAATTTCTCCCCCTTCACTGATGATCTGTCACTTGCTTGTCTCAGGCAGAGAATTCAGTCAGCTGCTGCCAGTGGGGGACTCTGGCAGATTTACAAGGCTTTTGGAGACAATAGCTGGAACTCGTAGTCTGCCTTGCATCACTCTGTGAGCCAGCGTGTGAAAGGAATGCACATAGCTTTTATTTCCGCTGATACCTCGAGTGGCATTGCATTGATTTAAACGCCGTGGGGCCATTTTTCAAAGTTCTTTTTTGCGCGAGGAGCAGGAAAATAAAATTTTAAGTGCTTTTGAGTGCTGGTATCTTAAACTGCAATACTGTATGCATTGTTGCCATGTTATGTTTGCACTTGCCTTTTATTTATTTAAATATATTAAAGCAAAATTAAATTATGATTTAAATAAATATATAAAGAATTTTTTCCATTTCATTTACTTTTTTTCCAATATTCTATCTTTAAAAAGAACCTGAGGATGATGTGAAAAAAGAGCAATTCTGTATGTAAGATGCTTTAATGCATATCATGCGTTTGCCAGGGAATAATGCATGAACAGATACCACAATAAAAGGATAAGATGCTATGTTTTCCACATGTTGGAACTTGGTTAATGTATTAGAAATCAGAGGACTAAAATATCTGATTCATATAAAAATTCCAGCCCTTCTTGCACCTGTGGGAGCAGCATAGATGGAGGTATTATTGAGAATGATCTCCCATGCTTTCCTTTGAGGGTTTTTATTCTTCTTAGCAGAAATGCTTTACTGGGGCTCAGGTTCAGACTGGCTGCATCACCGACTTTTCCTCAAGTTCCGCCGGTTCTTTCTTGGGTGGTATATGTTTCAGATTGTTGTCTTGTATAGGTAGACCTTCACCACACTTTGGAATAATGAGTATGAAAAGGTTGGAAAAGGTTAAAACCTGAAAAAAGGTTTTAACCTTTTCCACAGCTTTTCCAGAGTGAGATTGCATGATATTTCTCTAAAAAAATATATCAAGAAAGCTGCCATCTTGCCATCACAAGGCTTGACTGTAGGGATGGTATTAATAAAGTGATGCTCACTGCCTGTTTCCTCCACACACACACACACACACACACACACACACACACACACACACACACACACACACACACACACACACA
>JBBBVU010000012.1:5582582-5615462 GCA_037177055.1 Atherinosoma microstoma
ACACACACACACACACACACACACACACACACACACACACACACACACACACACACACACACACACACACACACTGTTGGAAATCGTGCTGAAAAAGTTCCATCTTCATTTCATCAGATCAGAGGATTTTGCCCAGGGGCCTGTCATGTCCCTTTTGGAGAGGAATGTGTTGTTTCTGGCTACTCTACCATAAAGGCATGACTGTCGGAGTGATGCTCCGGTGGTTGTCCTTCTGTAAGGGTCATCTAACTAAACAAGCAACCTTGGATCTCTCTCAGAGTGATCATTAGGTCACTGATTACCTGTCAGACCAAGATCCTTCATTACCAATTGCCCAATGAAAAAAGTCTCTTCATTTTAAGATCAGGAAGTCTGTAGGTGGTGCCTTTTTTGAGTGTAGCACTGCAATGTTCAGTGAATGGAGTGATGAAGAGATTATTCCAGTCAAGTTGTAGAAGAATCTGAAGGATCACTCAGAGCTAAATTACAAATCATACCAATGTACTTGAATATTAATGTAAATAGTATATTTCAGTCTTTTGTTTTTGGACTTGATCTATTTTTAAGGTGAGCCTGAAACATGACAAGATGTGGAACTTGAAAGGGTCTTCCTGTCGGCATGTTATATACACATTCATTTATTTTCACATTTATTTTTAGGCGGTGAGAGCCAGGAGAGTCAGTTGTGTAGATGCACAATCTCTCCTCACACGGGAGACGTGTGGAAATGAAAGACTAAATCAAAATATAAAGAATATAAAGAAAAGCTAACAAAAACACTCTTATTCATGAATAAATTAATCCAAAAATACATAAATAAGGATGAATAAAAAAGATGTTGATCTAATGATTTCTTTTTTACAGAAAAAGATTTTATATTATTGTTGCTAAGCAACATTTATATGTTCAGAGTGTGTGATGTGTTCTGAAATCATAATTATATACTGGAGTAAAGAATAAGCCATTTAATAGTTTCCTAATCCAAAATAACAACCACATGAAGGAGTTATTTTGATAGTTTGTAAACCAGAGATAGATAGATAAATACTTTTATAAACATTCAGAACAAAAATCCAGCGGAAATCTGAGCAAAAGCTCGAAAACGCACAATGGAAATAATCCTTAAAGGTTTCCACCCCCATTTTTTTGCAATCAGAGTTGATGTATTCATGCACTTGGAGTGCCTGTTTAGACATATTTATACAGAAATGTTTCCACTGTACTTCTTTTCAGTCTGTAACCTTGATTGTTATTTTGTTGGTAGATGAAATATTCCTGCCATTCATCCACCCACCATAACCAACAGACTCATAATGCATCAAGCTTATAAATTATAACGTTGAATGGGATTAATACAGCACCATTCACGTTCTACATGTGGAAGTGTTAAATAAAAACCCATGAAAAATTTAAATGAAGATTTCAGACATGAATTTATAATGGGGGCTTAAAAACTGAAAAAGCTATGAAAGTTAACAAGAGATCATGTAATGCTCTGACAGCAAAGGAATTTAAGAATATCTTAAATTCTGGTTTCTGAATAGTTAAGATGCAGAGTGCTGAATATAAACCTGGAAGACAGATGGAGCCTCAGAAGTTATCTGTAAAATCTTCATTCCAGCTCTGCGCAGATAGACCGAGAGGAGTTGAGGAAAAGAAATTTCCTGCTTTCTACAGTACACAGGTTGTTCAGATGATAAATTTGAGAGATCATGCATTATATATTGCAAAATAATCACTGTATCTTGAGATAATCTTGCTTCCTAATTCCTCTTGTTTCCTGGTGAACCTGGATGTTTATTGCAAGTAAGCAAAAGGAACCGTTTGTCAAATGGTTCTCCTGATAAATGGTCCCCTCTTAAGATAGCAAGTCTTGAACAGTACATCGACTCTGAGAAACACTCTGTCTGTGAGAGATACCCCAAACATAACTCTTGTCTTGAGGAGTTACAATGCAACACTTTTTCTACTTTTTTTTTTTCAGCTTGCCCTAATCAGGATGGCCAACACTTGTAGAGAGATAAGCAGCACAAAGTGTTGGGACTGTGATAGATTTACAAAACAGCTTGTAAGTCCTGTGGGATCCTGTCAGCCATGGAGCAAATTTAAACCTGAATTACAGACAATATAAAAAAGAAAAAATGGCAATAACATAAAGTGAGATAAAACCGTATAATAGTTTGTAATGGAGCACTCCAATGACTTTCAGAAGATGTCAAGATTATTATTGATGCCAAAAATATAATTTATATAGGTATGTCATTTTCTGGTTAATGGAAAGTAGGGAAGCTCCTGTTGGATTGAGATGAAAATGTGATGAGGTGTCATCATTTTCTCAACATAAATGGTATCACAAAGGTTCTTTATCCCCTTTAAGCATCAGTGAAAGGGATAAGAACTTATGTAGATCCGTTCAGTTAATGTTGAGAAAACAGTTTATGTGAAAAGTTTGACCTGCTGATGGTCTTAGAAAAACTGTCGGAAGATCGCCAAAACTCAATCTGTATTTCCTGATCTTGAAAGTTTGTTGAAACTCTTGTGAGAGTTAATGACATTTAACTCCAAATGTCAACTTCATGGCTGCATTAGAGAAAATGAGTAAACATGTTAGTGTCCTCTGTGGACCATGAATACTTGTGTCCGCTGCTGTTACATGAGGAAACGTTAAAGGTGCACTTTTGCCATTACGATTTACCCTCAACATTCCTCAAATTTCTGTGGTAATTTCTCTGTAATCCATCAAATAATCAGTGAGTGTTGCCATTTTTGTAGTACAATGAAAACCTTTGAATTGTCAGTCAGCTATAGGGGCTCTTATCTTTCTCTGGGCACATTTCTATGGTAGACTTGGCTTTCAGTATTCCACAATTTTTTTATTTTTTTATTTCCTTCATCCTCAAACTGCAGGGGAGAGTCAGGACGAAAGACAGGGAGGAAAGGGGAGGAATCATGTCAAAATGCCAGTAGGCATGATTTATTCTTACTACCAAGAGAGTAACAGGCCAGATGGTGAGTTTAGGAGGTCTGAAATCTCAGCACCTGGCAAAGTGTTTGTTAGTCAGTGCATTAATCGACAACTTTGCCAACTCCTTGCAAAAACATTATGCTCATTTTGTGCTATGGGGACGATGGAAATCTTATTTATTCCAGAAATAATTGCTGAACACCATCCCCACCATCAAGTGTATTTCCCTCTGGACACAAAGCAAATGTGCTGAATCTTATTGTAGTAAGTTTTTGTCTGAAATAGAAGAACTTTGTCTGATTTCTTCAGGCCCTTTCGTGACTTTTAACATTCGTTATTATTCACTTCACTGCTCTGCTGCATCTCCTTTTCACTCCAAAAGACACAGACACTATGACTAAGAAGGGAATTTTTGAAACTCTGAAGTGTCAGATAAGGGACTTTGAGTACACACTGATGTTTTATATAAACTCACCCAGGTTTTTTTTTATTACTGATATTTGTTCTCCTTTTGCCCTTTTGCTGATAAACCAAAAGGAGCCTTTGGTGGTCTCCATTCACCTCTCTGCAGAATGAGCCACTTTATATTAGCATATGCAGCTCCCAACACTTGAATAATTCTCCTGGATTTTTATCTTTTTTTCTTTTTACATGCACGAGAGTGTTAATGTATAATTGATGCTTTAAGGAAATAAACTGCCAACATCTTCATTAAGGTGCCTGTGGCAGACAGAGGAAAAGTGGTTTCACTTGATTTGTTAGTTTTAAAGTTTACTGTCTGAGGAGGCCTGCGGTAATCATGAGCAGCGTTAGCTCGCTGACACGATGGCACCAGATGGTAGATGGTTTACAGATGATTGACGTTTGCTTATGTTTCTTCTTGCAGTCTACGGTTAAAGGAGCCAATCTCACAGTGTTTGGCTGCCTGAATCATGGGATGCCTCTTTTCTTCCAGGGAAACTCTTCTCTGAATTGTGAATCAGGTATGTCACATTTAACTATGAAAAAAATAACCATATTTGGAGTTCTGTAACCCCCCCCCAAAAATTTTTTTTGCTATTTAGTGTGTAAAGCTGTATCAGTTTTAAAATCTCTTTGTTGTATTGTTATTTTTTCATCAGAATCAGTGGCGGGATTTTTCCTCTCTGTGAACGTGTCTGCTAATATCACCAAGCTGAGAATTCCCTATCCACAGACAGGCACTTGGTACCTCAGTCTGCGTTCCCTATGTGCCACTGAACACGGGTAAGACAGACAATGAGGTGTCACTGGAGATATTAATCTAGCTACAATAAAAAGGATTGACAATTAAACTGCAAAAAAAATTGAGTTTATGTCTTTGAAGGGATAATTTGACACATTTATACAAGTATAGAGTACTTACTTTTTTATGATGGAGACCATCATGACATTTTCAAATTGAGTCTTCTACCATCTAACTTGGCAACACTGTCCAATGATAATCCTTCTGATAACACGAGGGGGGTAACTATCTTCTAATCCAGCTCTTGGCCGGAAAGTATCAAACTGTGCCTTTAAAGTGGAAACAAGTGTGTTAAGTGTATTCTCTGGGGTTCTCAACCCAGAAAGTCTCAAAAACAGGATTTACAAGCAGAAATTCACAAAAAACGAGTCGGTTGGCTGTTGCTCATAAATTTTTGACACTCTCATAATCATTTCTTAGGCTTGGTCCCAACACCCCACAGCAACCTCTGTGAGACAATATTCACTGTCAAATACAGGAAAACAACAGCAGAATAGGATGTAAGATATGAGGGCACATATGATAACAAGTCTTCCAATAACAGTCAGTATTTTGTTTACCAAAATCAATAATTCAGCATCTTAATGAAGAAGCCATGCTATTCAGTCACATCCTCTCCCATCTGACACCCAGCGGATTGATTTGGCTCCTCAAAAGAGGATTAAAAAGCATATATTTTAAATTTCTACTACTGCATGTTGAGAAATTTAAACAAAACTTTTCAGATATGAATATAAATTTGAATACTTTTGAAATGTGAAAGAAAAATGCCATTGCTTATACAGTAGTAAAAAGATCTTTTCCAGCTCCAGTACATACAATCAAGCCCTCTTAAGTGCCTGAACTTTGTAGGAGTTGTTTTGCAAAGTGCTTTATAAATAAAGAGTATTATCATCATTATGCTGTGCCTTTTCTAGAGGGCACAACTCTCATAGTTCATGGACTAGACGGTATTTTGTGATATGTATAATTTTTCTCCAGCTTTATGTATTTGTGGACAAAGTTTTGTTTTTTGTTTTTTTCCCCTCTGACTGTGATTTAAAATCGCTGTGAGAGACATTGAAGAAATTTGTGAGAATATTTAAATTTAGTCATTCAAAGCTTTTCCATGCGCTTTTAAGTATTAGCAGCTCAGCAAATTGAGCTGTTTTGTCAAACCTTTGATAGTCCAAAAATGTGAACAGAATGAAATTATGTGGTTTTTTTCCCCTGCCCTCTTGAGAGCTCCACTTGAATTTGAATAACAGATAATAACAGATGGTGTGGGACATTTACTCATCTTCACACATAAGCTAAGCTGGGGGTAAGAAAATGGTGACAATATTCACATTGTTAAGTGTTAGATTTCACACTTATATACGCATTCTAAATCAGTCCTCTCTGATTTTCTATAGGCAAACTGGACATGCAACATTAATCCAGTCTGATTGTAGAAGAAAGCTGGTAGTGTTGCTCCTTAAGGCTAGAATTATGTTGATAGAAACAATGGACAAAAAAAGGTAAATTGTCCATAGATACATGTGTAATTGGTAGTTTGAACTGTTTTGAATTGGTCTCAAAAAGTATTTCACAGATAGAGCAATCTAAAATAAAAATACAGCAGCTGTAATTAAGTGAAGCTCCTAATGAAGGTGAAACCAGTGGAACTCTATTTTTCCTTGTTGGTTTGTATGGAAAAGGCACAATTAAGACATTAGCTTCAGCATTTCTTTTACTGAATTGGAGATTACAGAAGTCGAACATACAACTTTTGAGACCTATTGCATTATTTAGTGGTAAACACTTTACTAAAAACCCTGTTGTAATCTAATAATTGTCTTCTGCCCCCTAGTGGAAATCTTTTGCACTACAATCATTCTGGCATATCGCACGGTAATAAACGGTACATGTATGCAACTTAACATTTTGTTAAAGCCCAAATAAAGACTTCAGATTGAAATGTATTGAATTTTCGGCTCATTATTTCTTGGGTCAGGCTTTGAAGGGCTAAAATCCAAACTGCTCTACAATTCTAGCCAGAATATTTGGCGGACTACAAGATAAGATAAAACAAGATCTTTTATTACATTTTTTATGAGGAAACAACCATTGCCAGGGTAATAAGTGTGACATTTATGCTTGAAAATGAGCAAACAATCACATTTATGTAGAATATTTGCTTTTCTAAATTCAGTATGGGTAGCAACTAACAATGAAAATTTGCCACTGCTGGTTGTGTTATGTGTATAGAAATAGTCATTAGCAGTAGCGAACTGAAGATTTTGATCCAAATGATTTTATCACCTTGAACCAGGCCTGTCACAGTGTTTATATCATCACCACGGACAAATTGGGGATTGAATCTGTGTGCCCAGTAACTTGGAAGAGGTGGTTTGCCAGACTTGCAGAAAAAAAAGTGGCACCTGCATTTGAATGGAAAGCTGTAGCTGAAATTCTGGTCCGACAATGACATTTAACGGCTAAAATCTAAAAAAAACAAACAAACAAAAGAGCAATATTTTATCAGTGTCAATGTTTATTGATGTGATTTATTGTAACAGTCCTCTGCGGTAAACACAGAGATTATATGACATCATTATCGGTGTAAAATATGACTTGTCAACTGAAGTTTCATGGTGATAACAGCACTATCTTTAACAGCTTGTCTGCCTTTCTACAGGTTTGAGCCGTGCGCCAATGTGACTGCAGAGGTGTACATGCGCTCCTACCTGACTCCTTGCATCAATGACTGTGGGACGTACGGACAGTGCAAGCTCCTGCGCACCAACAACTACCTTTATGCTGCGTGTGAATGCAAAGCAGGTAACGATTTCTGAAGAGAGTCTGTTGCAGTGCAGCACAATGTCAGTGTATTTGTCTGGCTGACATGAAAAGCTCTTTCTCTCCTCGCTTGCTGATTTGAATTTGTGCCCACTGTGAGCTAAATTCAGATCGGGTCGTCTACAGTTGTCTTCTTCAGATTTGATATTAACGTCAGTCGCAAACAAACCACGCAAAGTTGTTATACAGCGACAGGGAAATAATTATCGTGTGATATATTTGACAATGCCGTTATTCATTAATTAGCAGTTAATAATGTGCAGAAAGTTTGACTATAAATTAATGACTAGACTTGAATTTCAGCAGTCAAAAGATTTCTCAGCTTGCAAGATGATGAGATGAAACTTTCTGTGAGGGAATGGGGTCATCACCACTGCAATGAATTTCTAATTTGTTGGAAAATACATCATGCAGAGTGACAAGAAGATGGGAGCGAGCCAGGTGGGATGGCATAAGTAATTTTCCAGAACTGAACTGACAATACTGCAATTAAATTCTACATACCTCTGTCCAATGTGGCCTTGTATTAATCTAATAAAAGCTGTTTTGATAAGACAATAAAACACGCTCTCAATTATGAACAGCTTTTCAATAACAGATGAGCTTATGAAACTAAACAAAGCGTGTCCTCTGAGGCTTTTTTAAAATCCTGCCTTTGATCTTCTGTTATCGGAGCCCGTTTGTTTTCAGTTAAATTCATTGTCATACTCCATGTGTGTCTCTGCTTCCTGGCAGGCTGTCTGCACCGAGCTCTCGCCCTCAGCCCGTCTCCCACAGCAAAACCCCGGTTCAACAGTGCTCACAAATATTTAATCCACTATGTCTTATCCAATCCGTTGCTTGATAAGGATCCAATGCAGCCAACAGGAGTGTGTTAAAACAGAAGAGAACCCTCTCTAAAAGGCTCTATCAACTTCACACAAATCTGTTTTTGTATGATTTTTTCCAGATAAGTGGCTTCTCTTCAGGGATGGCTGATGATGCATTCCTTTTGTCAAGTCATTCATATTTTCTGCATTTCAAGGGATTTGCATAGATTCAAAAGAAAGTTTTGTCAACAAGAAAGCATCTTCGCCATAAACTAAAGCATTTTGGTTTATATTTCCTAAAGATTATTACGAATGTGAGAAAGATTGTCAACACAAAATCTCCCATAGATCTCTTCTTTCTTATATCAGCCTCGGCTCTGATAGAGTATTTGTGTGTATGTGTGTGTGTCGGTGTGTGTGTGTGTGTTAGGCTGGAATGGCTGGGGATGCACGGACAACTCAGAAGCCTACTCCTACAGTTTCCAGCTCCTCTCCACTCTTCTGCTCTGTCTCAGTAACCTGATGTTCGTCCCGCCGGTGGCCATCGCCATTCGAAGCCACTACCTGCTGGAGGCTTCGGTGTACATCTTCACCATGTTCTTCTCTACTGTGAGTGATTTTAAGATGATCAAAGTTGTGACTGAAATCATTTCTTTGCTGACTACAAATGACTTTGGATTCACATTTAAAAACTGCTAAACAAGACACGAGAGTAAAAAAAAAAAAAAGAGTATAAAAATGGACGTGAACATAAGAAAGCAGACAGGTGATGTATCGCAAATTTGCACCACTGATGTCATGATGTATGTGAATAAAGGCAGGTATAAAGGCTGCAGCAAGCACTCAAAAACAGGTTTATTCATTTATTTTTTGGTTTTAATTCATTTGTTAAATGACTTAAAACAACCACAAAAGATGTTTTCAGAAAATAGAAATTCAATACAGAGGATTCAATTTCATGGTATGTAGAAGACTTGTCTTTATTAATGATCCATTTAAATCTACAGTATATCACATTCAGAAAAAGATTAAAACCTACAAGGCCTTGTGGCAAGTCAGTAAAATGAATGTCCTTATTTTCCCATAGCGTGGGGTCTAGATGCTGTATTCCCATTAAGCTCTATCTTTTTTATTTTTATCTCCCACCTGAAATACATCCACAGATTCAGTCAGTAATAGCTCCACAACTGAAAAGCCAGCCTGAACAGCCTTGGATGCCATAGATAAGAGACACTTAGGAAAATGTTGAGCACCTTTTTTGTTTTTTTTTACCAGGCTTGAGAGAGCTAAGAAAAAATGGACAGCAAAAGCTGACGTCTGTTAATCTGCCTGATCCAAAGTGCAAATAAGAGGAAAAAATAAACAGACTCAAGATTGAATCAGTGATACTGATATTATTGAGCCTATTATTAACATTTCAAGTGGAAATCAAACACATTTGTTAAAACAGGCTATTAATGAGAGCTTGAGGTTTCAGGGAGAAAGAGCAGCCTTTCTTAATTCTGATGGTACAGTAGGCTATACCCAAATATAGCCTACCAAAGCAAAAATCCACAACTCTTCACAACACCTCATAAGAACTTAAATTCGATCACTTGTCATAGCTGAAATTTTTAAGGAAGGGACGTTTAAACCTGAATAATTTCCTGTATTATCTGTATAAATTGCTGTTGTCTTTTCAGTTTATTTCCTTATTTCCTACAGAAGGGTTTTTAATTTAGCTGAGTTGGATCTCTTCCTACAGTTCTACCATGCATGTGACCAGCCAGGTATCGTGGTCTTCTGCATCATGGAGTATGATGTCCTGCAGTTCTGCGACTTCCTTGGGTCACTCATGTCCGTGTGGGTCACTGTCATTGCTATGGCAAGACTAAAGTCTATCATCAAACAGGTGTGTTTCTCTTGTAATTCAGAACAAAAATCACATGTCGTGACACGATAATATGTTAAGGGAAGAGTCGGAGAAGAGTCAGGAAAGGAGTCTTTGTCTTAGTACTCAGGCTGAATATGTGTGGTACTTTGTAAACACCATACATTTTGAATTAAGTGGAATCCTGTAGAACAGAACACAAGCTAACAACATGCATATAACCCAACATGAAGAAACTACATTTGACAGAGCTGTGGGTAAAAACCAACATATGATTGGCGTTTGTAACATTAGAAACTGCTTCAAAACTATTTTTAGCAATAAATTCAAACGGAAAAAGTTTAATCCAGATAAATAATCAGCTGGTTGCACCTGTAGTGTAGAAATGTGGCAAATAGTAGCTGACATGAGATTATTTTAAAAAAATCCCAAAAACAGTACAATTTATCTCTGGTATTAATAAAGTATTTTTTAAGTTAATTTGATTTAATTTAACAAATGACAGCAAAATGAGTGACTGCCAGTTAGAAAATGGTAGTCAGTGGATATATGGGAGCAAAAAGAGGGGAAACCCTATTTTTTTAAACATTTAAATGCTTCATTTTGCATCTAAATGAATCAAAGGTTCATTCTAGGGATAATGCCTTCTTTAAATTTATACTCTGTTATTAATATGTGTTGTAGGGTACAATTTCTCTTTCACCAAGGAATGATGGCTCCTTGAAATCCTTTAGGTTCCTATAGTGTGTAAATATAATATATTGTTCTGAACATTTTTGCTCAAGGGTTTTACATACCATCATCAGATGAAGCACATAATGGTTTTCTTTCCTTTCTTTTTCACTATCTGAGCCAAATAAATAGGGAAAACATTATCTGAAAATATGGTTTGCATCTGGTGCTCTGACACACTCTCACTCTGAGACCGTGAGCACAGGTGAAGTGAATAATATTTTGTAAAGCTGACAACAATTGCTGTTGTTGTTATAAGTGCTGTAAAATCCTTGTAAAAAGCCAATAAGAGCCATTTATCATACTGACTTTTCAACAAGCTTTAACATACAGAGAAGCAATATCTTTTAACTGCGCCCATCTATCACAAGTATGTTTTACACAACCACAGCGCACTTGTCAGGCTAATATTGATTGTCACTTCAATATGAAATGTTACAGAAAGACGACTCTGACCTCATGAATCATCCCTCTCAAAATGTTCAGTCCAATCCTGCTTCACTGGCAGGTATTGTTCCCTTACTGTGGCCCTCTCTGTCACTGTCAGAAACATTAACATGAAAGTGACCTGTGTCTAAATAGCGAAATGACATCACATAAAGAGACCGATATGGCCACTGATGTCACGGATTGAGTGTCTGAAACCAATAGTGAACCAAGGCTCACAAATCCTAATGTATGGCCCTTTTCTACGGTGGCCGACAGGTGAAAACGCACTTCATATAAAAAAAAACACGCTGCATATACGAACAGAAATTCTAGTGGGAAAAGCTGCAAGTACAGAGGAGCGCTGCAAATACAGAAACAAGCTGCAAAAACAGAAATGTGAGGCAAATACAGGAAAGAGCTTTAGATACAGAGGAGTGCTGCATAAACGAAAACAATTGCAAATAGAGAACACTGCACATTCAAATATTGATTTTCTTAAATATGTACCTTGATGTAGTTTCTCTCCCTGGCCTGCACTCACGTTGTTCAAACTTGTCACCTCTGTTCTTCTCACCGTTGTCTGTTTCTCGGGTGAAAACTCACTGCTGCTCATAGTGGCCCGGAGCACTTCCGTTGTGTGAGAGAATATGCAGCATTTTCTTCTCGCAGTTGTTTATGTTTATGCAGCACTCCTCTGTATTTGCAGCGCTTTTCATTTTTTGCCGCTCGTTTCTGTATTTGCAGCGCTTACATTTTTTTGCATTATATTTCTGTCTATTCTTTTACCGCTAGCATTTTTGTTTGTATATGCTGCGTGTTTTTATATATGAAACGCGTTTGCACCTGTCGGCCACCATACTTTTTCCCTAAAAAAAAAAAAAGAACAATAGAAAGTAAACGTGGCTACCGTCATATTGTTATCCAACAATGATGATTAATCTTGCTCTTAATAATTAAGGTCACAGTTTGAAACTGCAATTTTGGAACAGTAAAGTGAAAATGCAAATTCTCCTGAGCGACTGATAATCTTTCCATTATGCAACCTCATTGTGCACTAAGGTGCCAAATCTGGACAGTTACTCGGGTGTAAAATTCAAAAATTGAAGTCACAAAACCAGCTTAATTACAGATGAGATGCCACAATATGAATGTGTGTATTCAGCCCAGGTGTCCGGTTACCAGTAGTGAGTACAGAGGAAATTGAGATATAATAGATAACTGATGTTTGATTGGGCCAGCCTATTAAATGTACATCATGGTTTGTTTGGAGTCCTCAGAGTCCTTAATATGTTTATAACCATTTCTGGAGTGCCATGCCTTAGCTGCTTAAAATTCTCCTGAAAAGCCTTCAACTTCTCATCAAATATTAATCTCGAAAGCAGCATGGCTAATAAATTGGCAGCGATCTGCTCTTCACTATCACTAGTGTTTCTCAATAACAACCTAACTAGTTCATCTTTCAGTGTTTTGGAGCAGTTCTCCATTTAAAACTAAAAGTACAGCTTGTAGATCGTGGTTTCACAGCAGATAGGCCTTGTCATGCATTTTAGGTTTAAGGAAATGATTGGTAAATTTCACAGTAACCTTAATTAGATCTCACATAGAATTAAATTTGTCCTCCCTGCTGTAACTCTGCAGAGAGCTTACTAGCAACAAAGAACTGGAAAACTCTGGAAGGATGACAAACAGGCTTTCTTTTTAATTAACTGGTCACATTGATGAATGAGCCATTTAAAGAAGCCTATTATGTCAAAGACATTTAATTAAAATTAGTAATATTACAACTGAAGATGCAGTAAACACATGTTCTGATAAACATATGTAGAAACTTATCAAAGTATCTTCACTATCAATAGATTTAAAATCATATGAGTTCTGTGAACTTTTAGTATATTTTCCACCCTCATTGCTGCAGACCAGTACTAATAGGTCCTTCAGTCTGGCTACACGGAGAGTAACTATGGTCACCAATGTTGTAATGCTTTGATTGGCCAAGTTATATCTCTAAATAGAAAAAAAAAAGCCATTCAGAAGAGCTGTGCAAGCTGTTTAATTTGTTTGACAAAATGTTCTATATAACCACTAATTCCCACTTCAGGAACCAGACCTTTTTGAACACAAAACTCTCCACAATGTCATGTCATCTTGTGGCACCTAAACTGAAGCTGACAATATGAGCAAAGCCTTAAGAAAAAAGAGATTCCGAGTCTTCATAAACAAATCTCATGCATATGCCTCAAATCATTGTTCTAAATGAAAAGATCAGTGTGGTAGAATCAGTGACGCGTGGCTCTAAATTCTCTGGTTGTTGACATATTGCACAGGATAAACACTAACAGGTGCACCTTCTCCCTGGGTCACCCTCTGGCTGCACACCAATATGGAGCAGTCTGAGGGAAAGAGTGTGTGCGTGTAAGTGTAAATGTGTGTCCCTGTCCATAAATGAGACGAAGAGGCTGGGGGTGGGGGGGGAGTGGTGAGAAGGAGAGGAGTTGTTGGAGGGAGGGAGGGAGGGTATGAACATCTGCTGTCCTCTAGGGTTTTCATTTTTGCTTAGTGCTGCAGTATGCAGTCACTAATCAAATCGCACATGTCAGGACTGGCAAGAGGACCTGTGTGCGTTTGTGTACTTGAGCGAGACATTGTGTGTATTTGTGTGTATATTTGTTAATGTGTATGGCCACTGTAGCTGTAGAGGGTAAAGGGGGCAACATCATCTGATAGTGTGTGTGTTAGTGTGCAGCACATACATGACTTTTGGACCCTGAAAGACTTTCAAGTCTTCACAAATATGTCAGCAGTATCTTGTGAGGACGCTTCTGCAAATCTGCACACAGAAAGAAGCTTGAGGTCATTTGGTAGCGTCAACCTGCCAAAGGTTATTGCATCATAGTCAATCCCAGAAAATTAACTAGATAAGCTTCTAGTTCTTTCTTGGTTTCTTCTTTTCTTTTTTGACCTGTCTCCTTTTTTAAAAAGGTATGATCACAAAGAGAAATAATAGCCATAAATACAAATAAATAGACCCTATTTGTGATAAAAGGCTAGAATTATTCTTTCAAGTCCATGAAATATAATTTAGATTACCTTTTCTCTTATATAAAGTGTTATTTTTAACATAGTATTAAATTGACCACAGAATTAACAAGAAATTTTCTACAAGTTTGAGCAAATAGATTTAACTTTTTCTTTTTTTTTTTGTTTAAACACAGGCTTTCTAATCAACAGAGATCTCAACAAAAAAATAAAATTATTACTAGCCACAGTGGCAGTAAATAAGGGAAGTAGATCAGAAGAGTGTACAGACCAATAAAACTAGAGCAAGGACCTATAAAAGGATGGGTCCTAAGATAAGATTTCAATGTTATTAAATTTTTAATAGGCTCCATGATTTGTCATTTAATAAATTACTCTGAGATTAGCTTAAAAGTAAGGATGATATTAATTAAAAAATTTTAGGCGCCTTTGGAAGCATTTGAGTCTAACGTGGCACTGCCTTTAGGCATGCTACAACAGACACATGCCCAGAAACCATACAAGATTATCTTACTGTATATTGTTGAGCGTGATAATACATGTGGCTGATAAAAATAGGCTTGCACCAGAATTTTTACAAGCTCGTCCATCACAATGACAGGCAATGATTCATTACAGTAAAAATACCTGCCTTTGAGTGTCAGTGCATTCATGCCTGTGTACAATGCATGCATGTTTGGGTGCCTCTGTATGATCCAGGAGCGCACTATGACTGATGACTGTGGCTGCACAGAGTCTTCAGGCTGCAACACACTGCTCCTCTCCTCTGTGGTCTGTGCCAATTAGTAATATTCTCCCGCAGGCAGGTCATCCCCTCCCTGCTCAAAAATCCCCAATTTCCCCTCACATCACCCACCAGCCAGAAGAATACACCCTCCAGACATCTCGGTTGTCTTTCCAAATTAAGCTTATTGATTTTGCTTTTTTCATTGTCAGTTTATTTCTTTTATTCTGTGAATTAATTTCCAATTAAGAATTTGGCAGAAAAGAATGAAAAAATAACTAGTGTTATTTATATGATGGGGGTCTTTTGTAGGCATTTTGTTTTCATTGTTACACCATGGGTCTCACTGACAGTGTAGCACATTACTCTGCAAGTGCTTTACAATACCCATTGGCATTTCAACATTGCTCAGTAGATGCAGTAGTGTCTTGCAGCAAACATTTCCCCACTGGTACATTTAACTGGTGGCATATTTACATAATGATAGGTTTTTAACTCTTGTACCGCAGCCTTACTGTTTGTAAAAGTCAGCTCAAGTTGTGCATGTTTGAAGCGACTGTCAGCATTGTTAGCTGGGTAGTCAGTCAAATGAGCACAAAGCTGTGACATGACCACAGCAAAACACAAAATGGCCCCAATAAGGTGCAAAGTTTTTTCACACATAAATGCATAAAGACTAAAAAGAGATGCGTAACCATAAGGAGTAGCAAAAAAAAAAAAACAACAACACACAAAATATATATTTTTAAAAAAACCAAATGACAGCAAGAAACACAAAATGTCCACAACAATGCACAAAGTGACAGCAAAGAGACACAAATAATGCCAACAAGACACTGAATCACTGAAAAAAGTAACAAAATGTCCACAATAACATACAAAATGACAACAAAGAGGCACAAAATTATCACAGAAGGAAACTAAATGGGCGGCTGTAGAGCTGTCGTGTACTAAACAGGAGGTTGGCGGTTCGAATCCCCTGACTAAATGTCGAAGTGTCCTTGGGCAAGACACTGAACCCTACATTGCCTCCCGATGTGCCTATCGGGGGTATGAATGCTTACACTAAGCACCAAGTATGTTTCAATATAGGTGCTGTATGAATGTGTTGTGTGAATGGGTGAATGAACTACAAAAGCGCTATACAAGTACAGTCCATTTACCATTTAAATGACAACAAAGCAATGCAAAAGACTCACAAATATACAAAATTACCACAAAACTACTACAAAAGACAGAAAGAAACACGAGTGCTACAAAAAGAAACAAAATGATCATATAGTTTCTAAATGAAAACTACTAAAATAATGATAATACCAGATAACTGGAGCTGAGATGGTCATATTTGCTGCATAAATAGCATAGCATAATCCACTTACAGAAATCAACACTTGGTTGGTTTAATATTCACTTGTCATTTCTAAGAGATTAGATATGTAACTGCAAAGCCTTTTTCTAACACATGTGGTAAAGAGATTACAGTTTGGGTAAAGCAACACCAGTAGAAACGTGCTGTTGCTTGACCGTGCAATCATCCTCTCGTTCCCTGGTGATGTTGTGATGTTCACAGTGTTTATGGAGGGCAAGTATTGATCCATGTCGTTTTTGTTCAGGTACTGTATCTGCTGGGGGCAATGTCTTTGTCCATGGCGTTGCAGTTGGATCGTCACGGTCTGTGGAACCTGCTGGGACCCAGCCTGTTTGCTCTGGGCATCATGGCAGTAGCGTGGGTAAGGAACATTTGTATATTTGCTGATCTCTAGAGGAGCAGTCTATTGAACATTTAATAGAGCTCATTTCATGAGGATTTTTTCATTACATTAGTAAAGAAAAATATAGATCTTTTAGAAAAATGTATTGTATAGCTGTCATGAATAAAGTTGCATTTTTTTAAGGGGTAACTCTTACTTATATATGTTGGCATGATTGCAATGTTTTACATTGTGTTTTTATAACCCTTGATCTTTAATAATAAACTTCCTGAATAGCTGAGTAAATCTATGACAATTTAACATGTAAACATACCAACATATGCAATGCTCAACTTAGTTTTAGTTCTTTGTATGTTTTTATCTACATTTAGCCAGTTTTCCTTCTTTATGTGCAACTTTATTTGTATAGCGCATTAGTACAAAGCGCTGAACAGTGGTTAAAAACAAAAACGAGAAACTCTTAAGAAAAAAGTGAGAACATGACAAGACAATAGAAAACAATAAAAACAACAAAACAGTAAAAGACAAAAACAGAGGGGCTCATGATGAGTAAACGCCAGGGCAAACAAGTGAGTTATAAGAAGGGATTTAAAAACTGCCAGAGATAAGGCCTGTCTGATCTGTAGAGGTAGCTGGTTCCGCAGCTTAGGGCCCGCCACAGAAAACGCTCTATCCCCCCACATTTTCCGCTGTGACCTCGGTACATCCAGTAGCAGCAACTCAGCTGACCGAAGGGGACGAGTGGGAGCATGAAGATGCTCCGAAAGATAGGAAGGGGCTAGGGGATTTAAAGATTTAAAAACATATAAAAGAATCTTAAAATGTACCCTAAAAGTTACAGGCAAGCAGTGAAGGGAGGCCAGGACAGGGGAAATATGGTTTCTCTTCCTGGTGTTTGTCAGCAACCGTGCTGCAGCATTTTGGGTCAACTGGAGGCGAGAGATGTGTTTTTGAGGTATGCCAAAGAGAAGTGTGTTACAGTAATCCTGTCCGCTGGTAATAAAAGCGTGGATCACTGTTTCCAGGTCACACCGGGTTAAAAAATGTTTAGCCTTTGCCAAGCGCCTCAGGTGAAAAAAAGCTAGCCTTAACAGTGGCATTCTGTCTGTCGAGATTAAGCATGCTGTCGCACTGAACATGAAGACTTGTGACTATAGATCTTGAGTGTTTGGACAGAGGACCAAGATCAGCAGATAAAGGCTTATGAGCAAGGGGGTTGAAAACTATAGCCTCAGTTTTATTCTCATAAAATGTAAAAAAATTCAGGGATATTCAGGCTTTAACAGTCCTCAAAGCAGGCGAGCAGACCTGCTAATGCAAAGGGATCCCTGTGGTTTAGCGGGACATAAATCTGGGTGTCGTCTGCATACAGATGAAATGCAACTCTGTGTTTCCTCTTATTAAAGTTTATTAATTAATCTAGTTTATATTTATTGTTTCACTATTTGTTACAACTCCCAAATCAGCGACGGCTCAAATGACTCAACATATTAGTCCAGCAACTCTTGAACAGATCAAAGTAAGTTTAATACGAAAAAATACTCAACCATACCAACAAAAACATAAATTGAGGGAAGATTAGAGCGCTGTTCAAACCAGCCCTGCAGTGGGCTGTTGGACTAGAGCCTCTCCAACAATTTAACCTAGATCAGACCAAAACTAAAAACAGACTCCCAACTCAACTAAAGATAAATGAAAACCGAAGAAACATTAAAACCCACTGTTGAGCTGGCTCTGACGAGCACATGATCTGGCTGGTGCTGATAGGGAGGAAAGAGAGAGAGCCTCACTCCTCCTACTGTCCTTATATAGACCCCATGGATATGTCGACTAATCAGATCTAAAAAGAAGAAGAAATAAATCATTACTCACAAGCAATCACACCTTAATCAATGGTGTGCATAACACCTCCACCCCTACAATACCCACAATCCTTTAGCTTTGGGCTTGTTGATAAGTTGGAGGTTGGTAGTGTTGGGGGGGTGATTTTGAGGTATCATTGTTGACCATGCCAACTAAAGGAACCCTTGGTCACAATGTATAATACGATAGTTAATTAGTTTAAATCCTATATTTAAGATCTAACGAAACTTACAAATCTGCACAGAGTCTGTAAAATTCAAATAGCTCTACAGGGATATTTTCTCACTGCATGAAACATGTATCACTTGATACTTAATGTGTTTTAACATTTGTGGTCAAGCTTGTTCAAATATGCAGATGAGACATGTCTGCGCCGTCCCTCTATTGTTCCTCATGACAGTCTGTGTTAAAGGATTTCATCTGTCATCTATGATAACAGATGGCTGGTGGATAAAAACTGTTGGTTTCTGACCAATGAAGCTATTTTACATTAGCGCAGAGGAGGCTTAAAAAAGTTTTCCAGCTTTTGGTATTAGTCATGGGTTGTAGTTCCATTATAACTCTGCTTGTACTTTGACTGACTCTTTGAGTCATAATGTGCTCCCTGAACTGAGAAGATAAAAAAATAATAGTCTTTCAGGCAGAGCTGTTGGAAAAAATAGAACTTTTAAGACCAAACCTCTGACATAAGTTTGAAAACAAGGTCTGTGGTTTCCTAAGGGAGGGAATTGTGTTAAATAATGTGTAGGAGTTTTAGCTCTGAGTTATCTTAGTGTGAGCTGGAGGATCCTGCAGAAATGGAGAAGATGAAGTTTTCTTTCTTTAATTCCATCCTTTAAAGAATCAGTATTTTTAGCTGTTGTCAAAAGCCTTCCTTGATATACACATTGCAGTTCATGGCAATACTTTATGCACACAGTGCTTTCGGCTTCCATCATTTGGCTGATTTTCTTTGGCTGTGGCAAATTTGTAATTCAATTGTAGATGGTCTGTTTATTTGACAACATTTATCTGACAAAACCCACTGAATGGAATTAAAATCTTTCACATATTTCTAATCTAATGAGACCGCATTCTGTTGCTGCGAGAGTGAACTCCTTACCTCCTTACAGCGACTTTTCTATAAAAAGTCACTTAGGTCTCGTGCTAATATTGCAGTTTTTAAGATAAACCTGGGCTCATGCTTTGATTTCTTGATAGTTAATAATTCATAAGCTGCTCAACAGAGTATTTCTGCATTTCAACAGTGCTTCTCTCAGTTTGAGCATCACACATTTTTACAAGAGCCCTTTCATTTGAGCTTGTCATGTTTCTGCAGAGCTTGGCATTCTGAATGTTCCCAGACACAACCGAATTAGATCAGTGAAGCGGAGGGCACACAGTGTCTGCTGCTGTGCAGTGGTGTCATTAGCAGTAAGAGGAAGAGGAGAGTTTCAGATCAGTCAATACCAAATATCCGAATACTCCAAACCAAATGAGATCCATAATTTGAACATAAAATGACCATCCTGGTCTGGAATTGTTTGCTTTAACAAGAGAAATATGCAGCTCCACAGGGGCTTAAACAGCAAAAACAAATTATGTTTTTCCTCACTTGGTTTCACACAGATTATTTGTCTTTAATCTGAAACAAATTCATCATAATAACTTAATTACAACCATTATTTGCAAGAATATGTGTAATTATCTTTGTCACTCATGAACAGCTTTCATTTCCCTTGATAATGGAGGAATTTGTACACACATATACATCTATATAATATATGTATGTGTAGTGATAGTCAGTGTTTATGAACTGGTGAAAATAAACTAAATAGAATAAAATGTTGAAATAGAGGAAGAATGAGCATATTCTCTTGATTAATCAAAAAGAGAAGCAATATTCAGTTATTGCGTAAAAAAAAACAAGAACATAGGTGACAAAATACACTGCCTGGCCAAAAGAAAAAGTTGCCAGCTGAATTTAACCAAGCAAATAGGTACAAGCCTCCTATTGGATAATTGCTGCATGGGCGATTACCTTTCAGCTGCAACAAGTTATCTAACCCCGACTAAGGATTGAACTCTGGAGCAATGGATGAAGGTCATGTGGTCTGATGAGTCCAGAATTATCCCATTCCACATCAGGGTAAGAAGACAGGCTGATAAAGTGAGGCAGCCATCATGCCTAGTGCCTACTGTACAAGCTAGTGGGGGCAGTCTATGATCTGGGGTTGCTGCAGCTGGTCAGGTGTAGGTTCAGGTCTAGGTTCAGCAACATCATGACCCCAAAGAATGAGGTCAGCTGACTACCTAAATGTATTGAATGACAAGGTTATTCCATCACTGCATTTTTTCTTGCCTGATGGTATGGGCATGATCCAAGAAGACAACACCAGGATTCATTGGGCTCAAATTGTGAAAGAGTGGTTCAGGGAGCATGAGACATCATTTTCACACATGGATCGGCCACCACAGAGTCCAGACCTGAACCCCATTGAGAGTCTTTGGGATGTGCTGGAGAAGGCTTCGCGCAGCGGTCCGACTTTTCCATCTTAAATACAAGATCTTGGTGAAAAATCAATGCAACTCTGGATGGAAATAAATGTTGGGACATTGCAGAAGCTTCTAGAAACAATGCCACAGCGAATGCGAAGCCAAAGTAGGTCCAACAAAATATTAGAGAGTGTGACCTTTTGTTTCGGTGGCAACTTTTTTTGTGACCAGGCAGTGTAGATAAAGTGGTGACTGGCCAGACACATCCATCTGATGTTAGTGTAATGGATTTTGCTGAAACATTAGGTGTGAATACAAATTCCAGACAATAAAACCACAGGGGATTTATGAAGAACACAGTCCCTCATTTCCTCCAGTAAAAAAGGGCCTGCTGTTACTTCACTAAAATCCCATTGGTCTCCAGTTTTAATGAGTCCATGTGTGACCTCCCCCTGCAATGACCGATGTCTACATAGACTATATATATTTAGAAAATATTTTATTTTAATATTTTACTTTCATTCAGTGTTTCATAGATTTGTTTTTGTGTGTACACATACTGTATAAAGTCTGCAAAGTTAAGCTCAAAGTCCACATAAAAAGGGCTTATTCACTCCCACATAGTGTTAAGATACTCCTGCTAAACTGCACAAAAAGCTGAGTGTCCAGGCTTTCCCACTGCCACCATGTAGCACATTCTCATAATTCTGACCTAGGGGCTAGCTTTGCACAGCATTAGATTTAAAAAAAGAAAAATATTAGCAGGAAACACAATTTTGGCACACTAATTAGCAGATGAATGGTTACTGCACCAGGGTGAACGTCTTTGGATTTGCAGCTCCCGCTCAGTCCAAAAATATAGTGTTAATGTGCAGAATGCAGAGTGGAAGTAGAGTACCAGGGTTAGTTATCCAATTAATTTTCCTTTGGTAGGATGGCACTGAGTTCCAACATGCTACCCAGGACGGTAGAGCTTCACATTTAAGTCTAAAATGGAGAAATTTAAACAGCAGGGACTGAATTTGAGTTACTGGGTTTTCATTGCTGTGAATATATTCAAAATGAGAACACTATTTTTCTTTAAACATTGTGGATTGTTCAGTAAAGCAAAATCTGAAATGGTCCCTTGTTCTTCTTGATCATATTCTGGTTGAACCGCATAGCTACTAATGAACTCTGTGGTTTTATCATGAGTGGTCGATGTCAGTAGAACAGAGGTTATGGTAGTAAAAGAGTATGAAAGTATTGCAGTGTATATAGTATGAATGCATGTTGAGCCTGATGGAGTATTCAAGTACATCCCCTCATAATACAGTAACATCATGTTCATGTAAATATTAATTTGAATTAGTGGATATTTGCAGGTGTCTGCATTGACGCAGAATATTATGTGTGTGTTGTCCTATCAGACGGTGCGAACTATCCGTCGCCGGCGTTGCTACCCACCCACCTGGAAGCGCTGGGTGTTCTTCCTCTTCCCAGGCACCATGATTGCCACGTCCGCTGTGGCGTTGTACGCCTTTGTGGAAACTGAGGAGAACTACTTCTACATCCACAGCATCTGGCACATGCTGATCGCAGGGAGCGTGGGTTTCCTCCTGCCGCCTCGGGCCAAGCCCGACGCCAAGGTGACCCCGCTGAAGCGTAAGCGGGGCTGCGGCTATCAGCTGTGCGTGAATGAGCATGAGGAGCTAGGTTTGGTGGATCCAGCCATTATATCCATCAACAGCATCTGCACCAGCTGATAAACTCCCCACACCCAACCTTTTACCTTAGAGACACTTCATTGCCTTCTTTTACTCGGAAAATTCACACACGGGAAATTAAGCCACAGAACTTGAAAACAACAATGTAAATATAGAAGTCCTGATGTGACACACAGGATTTTTTTTTCTGTTGTAATGGTCATGGTAATTACGATCAGTATGTAATTATTATTAACTATAGTTAAAGTTCTGATGAATTGTGGGTGTACAGTGACACACTGTTGTTTCTGAATATGTATTTAAAGTCAAAGCTGAAACACTGCTGCTATCTGACGGTGACTGTAAAACTGCTTCTGTTGGTTATTTATTGTTGGTCTTGTAAGCAGGCCAGTTCCGTTATTGTAGGGGCACAGGTAAACTGAGGGGGTGGGGGGAGGGTACGGCTAGACATTTATCAAGGGCACGGCTTTTCTGAAATTCTTTTGAGATATATCTTTTGCACTGAGACACAAAAAAATGTTATTCTGTAAATTTTTATAACAATATAAACAACAGTGGGCATCACATATGTAAAACCTAGTTGTCATGTGGAATGTTAGACTGTCTTTTGCAACTGCAATGTATCACTTTTACACGAATGTGCTGATTTTTTTTTTGTGGAAGGAGAAATCCCAAAGTTCTTGAAAGAGAAGAGGGGAGGCAGGAACACTTCAGAGACCTCGAATCAAGATTTCACCTCCTCGTTCTTCTCTGGCAGGACCTGTGTGATACCACATTCATGAACAATAAATGTTTTCTTTCTTTGCCTCAGTATTACTTTGCTGCATTCAGAGCTTTTAAATGTTGTGCAACTGGTGAAATCTCTCACAAAGACATCATATTGCAATTCCTGTCCCTAATGGAAGCTAGTGGTTCTCAGACAGTGAGATGAGACGCTGTCAACAGCATCCTCCCTGGAATAGAGCAAGAAATAAATAATTCCCCTCCACAGCAGCAGCATGAAGGCAGCTTCAGAGCATGCTGTCGATATGTGGCCTTTCTCTTCTTCTGGAAGAAAAAGCAGAGCCGTAAGAGTTTTATGACTCTCTGTTATATTCCTTTTAGGTGCGATCCATCATTCCTTGTGCAAGCCAAGTTTTTTCCTTTATGAGATTATTTCAGAACAGATGAAAAAATGTATTATTTTTGCAAGTGCACACACTGCAGTGCAAAGGTTTGTGGTGATCGGACCTGGCCTTGATATTCAGACGTTGAAGAAATGCTTGTGGCTCTTATAGGTATGGTTTGCATTGAATGAATTGTGGCTTTCCTTTATGCTAAACACTAAGCATGGTCCATGAAACATCTAGTTGAGAACAGAAGACTGAAAACATCTTGCAAGGATCTTTTCAGACTGAATATATGAAAATCTTTAGAGGTGTAGGGTTGCCATAGCTTTGAATTTAACCCCCAAAAATTGAGATTAGTATTCGTCTCCTTTGGCAACAAAGTAAAAAGAAACATTTCCCAAAAATGTTAGTCCATTCCAGTAAGGAGCAAGGACATATATGTGAATAAGCTTTGAGGCTTATAAACCACACAACATGCACACAGTTATCACCCAGTAACATGGCAACCTTATTCATTCTTTATTTCCGGGGTAAGACATTATGGATGATTTTTTTCAAATGCTAACCCTGCTGCAGCAAATGATGTCTCCATTCTTTGAATTTCTATCTATTTTTTCTAAGATTGTGTCTTTTCAGCTTTAAAAATGTGATAGAATGAGGTCATTGGAGGCCATAGAAAGTCCTTACATTTGCTTCTCTTTTCAAATGCTCTTTACAAGAAGACAATATCTGTGGTGTGATGCTGCTGGCATAGGACACAGGGATAATAGGTCTCATATATGGTGACTTTGTTGAATCATGCATTAGTATTCTTTATGTTATTGCATTTTCCCGAGGATTATAAACTAAACATGGTTCATCCCACATATCCTACCCTCTTCGTTGTGCTCTTCAGCTCAGCAAATAGAAAGTTATATTGACCTTCTTGGCCCAGTTTTTTTTCATTTATCCTTGAATGTCCAGCAAAAAGCATTAATCTTGTACAAGTTTTGTCAATATTGAAAGAAAAAGTGTAAAAAAGAAAAAAAAGAAAAGAGAAAAAATGCGAGAGAAGATTCAGTTTTTTAATTCAGTGCAATACTTTGTGGAGCTGTACACATTTCAGGGAATTATCAAAGTAACTCTGCTGTTTCTTCCATGAAAATCCAAGTAATGGAAATTCATGTAATAAGAGAATCAATATTCCAAGTGTAGAGCACACCCCTTGGAGTGAATAAAAAGGCCTGTGAGTGTACTTAACGAAACAAATTAGACCAAAATGACAAGATCTTAGATATTGAAATTTCAAACAGTGGCTATCCCTTTACTTCAACCACACATGAAATGAAAGCAAGCACCTTCTTTGTATTCATGGATTCGTGACTAACATAACGAGATTACTCTGAAACAGCATAACCTGCTGCAAGAGAGCTTTCTATGTTCAGCTTATTTGCATGGATATTTTCCTTGGGTTACCTCTGCTGTCGGAGTGCAGAAATGTTGTTCTGGACTGAAATGTAATGGGTTGCATGGTGCCAAAATACCTGTTTTTGACTCCCCCACCCCCTCACTCCCCCATCTGGCTCTTGCACTGTCTTTTTCATGTTGGTCTATATCATCTTTGCTTAAAGCCTCAGATTATGATTCTTGCATGAGGTGTTTATATTTAGTAAAGACATTTTTCACAGATAGACTGGCTACTTGTATGTAATGTGCTCATGAATAACATGTCAAATTTTTTGTATTGAAGAAAAGTGGGGACAAATAAAAACAAAATGCTGAAAAAACAAAGAGAACAAAGAACTAAATTGAACTACGCTTACACATGAATGAGGAAAGTGTGGATTCTGAACTTTTCTTTAGTCTATTCGCATTTTGGGGGTGGCTGTAGTTTGGGAAACACAGTGGTCATCATTCATTCAGAAAATTGCTGATTCAATCCCCAACTTCTTCGGTTCAGAAGTTGAAACTGCCTTGGGCAAGAAGCTGAGCCCCCACTCTAACCACCCATGTATTTCTCAGTTGGATGAAAAATAATTAAAAAAAACGAATGATAGCTAAAAAAAACTCGACTATGGATTCTCCAGAGCACATAGACATAACAGCTTATTTCATTTGATCATCAAGTAAGGTGTTAAACACCTTATTTGAAGGTTTATATAATTCTTCGTAAGTTTGATTATTTGATTTCAAATCAAACGATAAAATGCTAAGAAAAGAAACATTTTATTAACAAAGAATGAAAAAGCTCAACCCTTTTTTCATCACTGGAGAGAGTGGAGTGTCCTTTCTGGGTCTGAAATGAAATGCTTCAAGTGGAGAAGTACAGACGGATACAGTGATTTTGGATCTGCATCAGTCTGTTGTGGTAAAGAAGGAGCTGAACCGAAAGGCAAAGCTCTTGATTTACCGGTCAATCTATGTTCTTACTCTACCTGTGGTCATGAGCTGTGGGTAGTGATTGAAAGAACAAGATCATGGATACAAGTGGCTGAAATGAGTTTCCTCTGCAGGGTAGCTGGTCTCTCCCTTAGAGATAAGATGAGAGCCTTGGTTATCCGGGAGGGGCTCAGAATAGAGCCGCTGTTCCTGTAGATGAGGTGGCCCGGGCATCTAGGATGCCTCCTGGACACGTCCTTGGTGCTGGAAGAAGTAGTCAGGGAGAGGGAAGGCTGGGAATCGACCTCAGATTAATGGTTGAAAATGGATGAATGACTGAAAAAGCACAATTATCTTGATGAAAAAGCAAAAAGAAAATGCATCTTAGGCTGTAAACATGATTATTTCTGCTGTGAAGTTAGCCTTTTTAACATGGGAGATTATGGAGATGACTCCCTTTTGGAGCCAGCACCAGGGGGAAACTGCAGCCAGAGGTTGACGATTGGGATGACTCCAAGTCAGGCACCATCAAAGTGGATAATAAAGGACCTTTTCATGTTGAGGGTGGACTAAAAATCAGCTCTGTGATAAAATTGTGATAATTTGCCTGCAACCAGGTAGTTTTTCCAAACCTAACTTTGTAGAAAAACTAGCTGTTGCTGTAGATGCATACAGCAAACAGCTAGTGAAACTAACTTGTATGATTCTGCTGCACACATATGTTCGCTCTCCCTTCTTCATTGGTGGATTTTATGGCTTGCTCAAATAAATTCTTCTTAATGACATTTGCTCTATATCCAGGGAGAATAGGCACATATTGGCCTACATGAATGGGTAGAATGAGCACAGATAAAAAACTGTGTAACGACAAGTTTGAATCCACTCGGACCTGACTAAAAGGATTTTGAAGGTAGAGGTGGCTACTTCAACAAAAGTTTATGCAGATCAAATTACTCACAGACACCATGGATTGTTGAAAAAAAAGGTTAATATATCAGTCTTAATATTTCTCTGGTAATTGAAAATTTTCCTTTCAGGTTCAACGCCCAATTTATCACTGTGGACTGATTGCGAGGCAAAAATTACAAAGCAGTCATGCAAACCCATCATAGCTATTTCAGCATTTCACTATTCAGCAGTGAAGGACTGTTGAATGCAGCTCATATAGTCTTTTAGAATAATAATGACTAAATCAAAATGTGGAAAATGTGCCCAGTATGAACAGTTCAGCCTGCAACTTTCCACTACCTAACGTCAGCAAAGCTCCACATCATTAACATCCCAAAGATGAACCTCTGACTGAGATACACCAGCTGTGCAAGGTCAACAAAAAGAAGCATCATTTGATCAAAGGAAAAAAGGGTCAAAAACTTTTGGATATTGAATTAATGAGTCATATTTTGATCCAGAATGGTTGGAATTGAAATAAAGCCAAAAGATGCATTTAAACCATAATGTCTGTTTCTCACTATTAGACATGCTGGTCACTCCGCAAGGGTTTAGGCATCCATCTGGTGAAAATCATCAAGTCCAATGTTTGTTCTGCATGATTGCATCGTAACCAGGAAATATGAACCCATTTTGTCAGGCCAGATGCACCCCAGGGTGCAAATGTCAGTCCATAATGATGCTAGGTCTGTCTGTATTGAGTTAATAAAGAGCCAATTACATGTTGAGCAGACCAACCCAATCAGTGAAGAAAAAAAATGAAAAGAAACTTTGAAAAAAAAAACACTCTCATTTCAACTTTATTGTTTACTTTTTCATTGAGACATCAAAGTTAGTGCTCCAATGCAACTATCAAGGGGCAAAACATTGATTTCTTCCCTGCATCCTAATCATTGTTCACTTAAATCGAGCTTCAGACAGTATCATGTCCCATTTTCCCTGTGAGGGCATAAAATCTGTTATTTAAATATTAATGAAAGATTGGTTAATGTCCATGAGGGACATTATGAGTTAGGAAAAAAAGAGAAAAGCAGTAATGAATTTGTTACTTGGTGCTGCTCTTTCTTCATCAGTTGGAGGAGAAATGCAAGCAGCTCAGAGGCTGAAGGGAACGTAAAGACTCTCGTGTTTTATCTCAGGGCTGCAGGTTAAACACTGTGTTGAGCACCAAACCCAAAAGTGAAAATAATATTTTAGAGGAGAAAGAGACGATTGAGTTTCAAGTCTATAAAGTGAGTGTTCTGTGATAATTTGAAATATGCAGTTTAATGTCAAATGACGTATTTTCAGGTGACTGTTACCTGCATTACCTTTGGAAATTATTTCCCCTTTTATAATCAATGACCAATCAACTGTACCTATTCTTAAGTAGAAAAAGACAGATTTGACAAACTGAACATGTATGAGAATTTGCAAGCTTATCTATCACATTCATCCATAATGAAGGAATTAAATTGGATTTTCTTTTATTTTTTTACAAGTATGGAAGCACATTATCTGTAGTTTGCAGCTCATGAGCACTTTGGTCATGTAATGAGATAAAGATCAAAGTGTTTTTTCCTAAATTATCATGACAACACTAAGATCATCATATAGAAACATGCATCTTGTACCTTTTATAGAACAGTATGTAGCTGAATATTTTACACACTGATCATTCGCTGTCACTTGAAATTTCAAGGGGTGGTGTTTATATGGATTTCCAAATAGAAGGGTTTTGAAGAGACAGAAAAACTGTCAAAACATGGTAGATCTGAATAAGTAGCTCCACTTCTCTGATTTTGACTTTGCTCTGCTCCTCCTCCTGATTCCTGTCAGCACACTGTGGACCCAAACACATCAAGCAGACAGCCAGGCTGTCTGATGAGACCAGAAAGGTCATGCTACATTTCAGATTCTGTGTAGAGGGGGATTGGATGAATGTCGGAGCTGTGCGATTTAATAAAGTCTGTCTTGTATATGCAATGTGTGACCCCCACACAGACATCTGTCACATGCAACAAAATGATGAGGGGCTTTTGACATGGTAAAAAGCTGAGGGGGTTGGTAAAGTGCTAATGATGCTCGCGGTTTAAGATACAATAATGTTGTGACATGTGAACTAAGTGCTCTTGTCCTAGAAACACAGACTCAGATTTGGCTCCAGCTGCTGAAGAACTGGGGCTTTAATTAGAACTGCGCAGTGTCAAAAATGTTACTGGTGAGATGCCAAATCTTTCACTGTGTTTTAAAATCTGTGTGTTTTTTACAAGCTAACTCAAGAAGCTATAAGTAATAAAAGAAGTCAAAACATGTTCATGTCTCATATGCTTTAAATCTGACATGGATTTTTGATGGTTACAGATGGTTACAGAGGTCAGAAAAGTCCTTGCATTTTTTGTTTTAAAGTGATTGTTTGTTTTAAAGTGATTGTAATTAGTGTCAAAATAAGTGGTTATTTCTTGGGAATGGACCTTTTAGAGAATTATCACAACAATCTGAAGCTCTATCCTGCTTTAAATTCAGCTCACAGATTATGCTGTCCAGTCGGTTTTGGTGAAATTGCACTCATATAAATAAATTTTGTGAAAGCAATTATTGCTGCCCATAATTATAATGGATTGAGAAGACACCCTGCACCGTGGTAATAATACTGTGAGCAAATGAGAAGGTGAGGTGAAGTACTTGTAGAGTCATGAAAGCTGCATATAGACGAGTTTGAAGTGAATGAACTGATTGTTAAATCATTGTACATCAAAAAACCAACACCTGTTTCTCACTTCAAACTGGAAATTTTCATTTATTTATGTTTTTTTCTAAAATTATTATTAATTTGAACCCTATTTCTAAGTGAGGATTATGATTTGTTGGGGATATATGTGCAAGAAAATGTTCTATCTTCTTTAAACAGTGCTTTAATAATTGAAAATATATCTTAAAAATGCAGTAAAAAAGAAAAAAGAAAGAACACCTGGTATGATTATCATGCCTTCAGATTTATGAAACCAGAATCAAAGCTTCCAGATTGGCTGCCAATGAATCCCTTCAGGGAGTGACAGGTGGTCTGTCCAAATCATTTCCTAACATCTGTCCAAGGAAGCTCCGTGCACTTTAGGTGTGCAGTGACATCAAGACAAGTCTAAAGAGCTCTTTAAGGCCTGCAGAATAAAAGACTGTGGGAGCCCATGAGTCCGGTAAAGAATTTAAAAAGATATCAGACTAATTTTATTCAAGTCCAGGAAGAATTTCCTAAAGTCAGAGTAGATTTCAAACAGCTGCATTTTTGTCCAGAACTGGCTGCTCAGAAACATTTTAGCCTAAGAGTTGATGCAAATATCATTGGTAGGAATCCTAAAACATAATTTCAAGATCTGCAGCTACTGAAGCCGCTGGTATCAAAGGGCTTGTATTTACAATCAAAAGGGAGAGTGCACATCTGACCTGCATGAGAGGTTTGTCAGGAAATATCCTCTTCCTGTCCTAAAAGAGCCAACCTTTGCCAATGATCATCAGGGGAAAATATGGAAATCAGTTTATGTGCTATAATGTTATCAAAAACATTTTCTGTTGGGACTCTGTTCACAAGCAATAACTTTATCCCTCTGTTTTACATCGGTGCCTTTCACCTTATGCAAAAGTGATATCCACCTCCTCCACCTGCTGACTGGACCGCTTCACATTTGAGACCCCACTTTGAGTTTTTTGTCTTAGCATCGTGGTTCAATAAATTTGAGATAATAAAATATGAGATCGTTGATCGATCCATTCACATGTCATACTCCCCTCATCCCAAAAACATTGTTATACCTTAATGATTTTAGATGGCATGCCAGTGTATTTACAGAAAAGAAGCAACATCCAGGAATGAATGTTTAATATAACAGACTCCTGTTATGAACTGTCTTTGTTATCACAGAACATCATGAAGTGGTCGGCTAGATTTTTACTTACTCTTACCGAAAATTGTATAAAATCTCAATGAAATTAAACTCATAATTTATTTGTTGACATGTTTAAGTCCCAGAGAAATAACCAAAAGGGGTTTTTTTTGTTCATGTTCACAGATATGAACTTTAATGTCCAAATGTAGGAGCTTTAAACCCGAGTAACAGTGTGGTATTGCACACTGATAAAATCCATTCCATTGTGTTCATTTCCATTTTTAAGCCATATCTCTCTCAGTGGAGTTTATCCTAAAAGTCTCTTGTGTTATAATTGCAGGAGAGCAGATCATATCCTCCTGGTCTTTGGTAGTTATTTCACATCATGAGAGACATCTGGCCTCCACATTGCTTGCAGGGGTGTTATCCATTATGCTAAATAGTCAAACCTATCAGCACACCACATGTAGGCTTGTAGCAGCTGCTGCTGCGTTGTGGATCTATAAAAATCATTCCAAATGAAATGATTAAGATAACTAAATTGCTCAAACTTTGTTAGCAAACTTTGTATCCGAAAGGTTGTCATTCATCCCTGTCTTTTCTGAAAAGTTTGTAAAGCAGGTGCACTTTTATTAACACATACCCACCTACCTGTCTGAATGATTACAGGCCAGTAATGCTCACTCCAATTATCACAAAGTGTTTTGAGAGAGTGGGCCTACATTCAGAATAGTATACCAGCTACATTAGACCCCAATATGCATACCGGCTCAATAGGTAGTAGACACGAGGAGAAGAAGAAAAAGAAGAAGAGACCTCATCAACCACTATTAATCCAGGAGCTTGAAGTGGAGACAGTGAGTTACTTTAAATACTCGGGTGTCTACATCAGCGAGGACCTCACTTGGACACTGAATACCTCACAGCTGGTTGAGAAGGTCCAGCAACAGCTGTACTTATTGATCACGGTGCCTCACGCAGTAAAAGAAGACTTAGGAAAGGCACCTCTTTGTCTTTTTTTGTTGTTTTTTTTCTTCCTCTGGCTTTCAACAGTTGCTGTCAGACTGATGTGACCTGTGCTGTGATCTTTTCACAGAGTGTATCAATCATGTCCGACACTTATCTCACACCCCTGAAGCTGTAGTCGAGCCTGGGGTCCTCAAATGGCTGCTTATCTAAAGTTTTCCACTAACTTTTAACTTCAGAATCCTTATTTGCAACATTTCAGTGTGTCTGACCTTCATCCGGTATCTCATCCACCTGAGAGTGAGTTGCAGTGGTGCGGTTGAGATTTTATTGTGTGGCCACAAGGGAAAGAGATCATTGAACTATATGACCTTGCCTTACTAAGACCTGGGAATCATTTCTCAGGTTTGTGGATTTCCCTTTTGATGTGGGGTCAAACAGAAAGACGGACCACTTGTCTGATTCCACCTTCTGTTTGCTTTATAAACAATGCGTACAACCACAACAGATGTTAGGATAGCCCTATCGTATAGAGCTCAGCATGTACAGCAAACAAAGAAAGAAACATCTGAACTCAAGTTGTGCAACCACTTAACAATCTAATTTATTTAATTTTTTCCAAAAGACTGGGGTTAATCTACAAAGACTTTCTGGATGTTATGAAATAATTTGGGGCTTAAAATGTCTACAACTAATAGATGCAGTGGTGATGCTCCTCAAAGGTGTAGACACAGTTATCTTTACACGTAACCCTGTTACATATGTATTTTTGCCGAGTTTGAGTTCCAAACTGATTTTAAATTAATTGCTGCAACTTCTTTCTCAAGCTTTGCATTGTGCAGTTCACTAACGGTTGCTCCTTTATTTACACCTGTAAAAAAAAAAAAAAAAAGTCTCAACTTTTGCGCCTGGTGTGATTGTTGTTGCTGAGCCGCAGGGGTGTGTGTGTGCGCGTGTGTGTGTGTGTGCGCGCGTGTGCGTGGATTCTTTAACTGCATGAATTTATTTGGGATGCCAGAAAAGGGGCTTATCTTAGCATGGTGTTGATTACTAAATCAAAAGTGGAAGAGAAAATAAAGTCCAAACTGACCTGCAATCTAACAGCCATGCACTCCATCTGCACCAACATATTTTGAATCTCTTCATTTTTTGTTATTTGCTTTATTTATTTATTTATTTATTTATTTATTTATTTATTTATTTATTTATTTATTTATTTATTTATTTATTTATT